>NW_021027087.1:53470-72233 GCF_004153795.1 Camellia sinensis | reverse complement strand
TCACATACCGAGAGTTATTGTTATTGATTATTTCTTACCCTTGCTCTTTTCACACAGGTCATCTATTTCCAATTTGGTCATCAGTGAAATTCACTATAGAGATCTAAATTTCCCGAATTTTATAGCTTTACTAATCATCCGCAGCTGCCGTTCCTCAAATTTATTGACCTACACCACATCCGACGACTTGAGCAACTCTCTTGGCACCACTAGCAATGCATATTAAGACTATCCAGATATACATGTTATGAGGTAACATGTATGTAGCAATTACATTAGTGGTAATACAGCCCCTCTATGTGGCGAATTGACAAATTCACCATTATTCAAAAACAATTTGTATCACAAGAGAGCACTACAAACCATATAGCAGATACAAACATAGCAATGCTTTCTCTAAACTATTATTCAAGAATTCAGTTTACTACGTTCGAGATGCTGTATCGTATAAGGCAATGAGCTGAGAAATGGAAACAATAATAATGTTGTACGTAGATTATAAAGAATACTGGAAATTTAGAAGTAGATTGTACACTATTGTAAAAGTGAAGGGAACTCAAACTAGTTACTGAATTAGTACAAGGGCGACCTTCATTAGGTGTATTTTTGTCACGCAATCTTTGCACCGCTAGAATGTATGCTATATTTATTGGGATTTTCCTGTTATTTCAAAGAAATTTGATAAGGATGTAGGTTAAAAGAGCGAAATCGTAGAGGATAGCATTGGTCCGCACTTCTCATACCGTGTCAGAGATTACCGGCAAAGAGCGCGAGAGAACCAATGAGAGGCTACTAACATTGGCAGAGAAGAAATCCGAAAGTTGTTTTTTTCGATCAGAGTCGTCTGCTTTTACATATCAGTGAGACTCCTTAGCAGTTAGTGTTTAAGACATTTTCGTTTGCTACACTATATATTTATGAAAGGTAGACAAGAGACAATTCGCACTGAATTATTTCGCGCGTGTCATTTTTTGTATTGTTCTCTTATTTTTTGGTGATTGTTTCGCTAGTTTGGCCATGGTCACAAAAATAAATATATTTTTGCTAACAAAGGGACTATTATGATGAAGCAGTCAACCGGGGATAAATTATGGACTTATTCGTAGGTGCCATGTTTATTTCACTTAAGTTGCGGCTATATTATTGAGCCTCTTTGCGCTTGAGATTTGAAAATCAGCACTCTCTCATATGTCGATCTATTTATCCTATTGCTCGTAATGTTCTAGTTTGACGATAATTTGCACCTTGGACCACGCATGCGTGAGAGCGCTACCATCGTATCCAAAGGAGCTACGAAAGCTAAGCCTTATCAGCACTCATCTCGTTTCTTTTGTTCGTATCTCTCCGGAGGTTTCTGTTCCTTGTTCTGCTGGCGAACTATTTGAGGAAACTATATTATTAGCACGTAGATAACTAGATTTCAATGATGTATGTACTATATATATACCTAATGTATTGTCAAACAATTTATAAACTTGTGTCATTATGAATCATGCCATTTGTCAGTCTAGATATATCTGATTTCACTAATATGCTGATTTGCTATACGGATTCTCGGCTCTCAATGGGGCAGATTTTTGGATAGACCATACAGAGCCTTCCTGACTGTGGAGTTTTTTTTGCACGGCATTCTGGCGACTATTTGTTATTGCATGAAGAATGAGTTATATTCACCATTGGCACGGAAATTGAAGGTGCGCAAGAGGGAGGAACACAATTTACAACATGACATCATAAAAAGACTTACCAAGAGTGACTAGGTCATAAGAAAAATGCGCTTGTGGGAGCATCAATTAAACTAACATGCATTCTAATGAATATGTTTGTTTCTCGGGCTATTTGTTAATAAGTCGATTTGTATAAATCACGTCGTCTTGCAGGTTGCAAGATACACTTTTATTGGGGACACGTAAGGCTCTAGTTCGTTGAGGATACAAAACAGAGAGGTATACAATTGGAATGCAGTTTGATGGACATAATACGTGCGAGAGCTTTGGAGTTATCCTCTGAGCTTTATTGTTTGGTCTGGTAGTTTTTTGATAGGGTGGTATAAATGATTGCTTAGATGTAGACCGTATAATTGGCTCTGCTGAGGTATCTTCGATGTTTTTGAATTGCGGCATTTTTCATTCATTTTTGTGACACTCATTTGTAGGACTCTTTAAGTAATAATGGTAGTGTTTGTAGGAGAGTATGAATGAGATATTTCGTGGAAAGTTTCATTTCCTTGAATTAAGAAGTGCCGTAGATAACTCGCCTGTGAAATAATAGTCTCACTTCACGGATCTTTAACTCATCGAGAAGTAAGATATATAACACAGTTTTTTAAATCTTTTAATGACATTTTGTTACATTCTTTTGAACATGTGTAGTAACTCTCTCTCTCCTCTCTCTCACACCACGCACCCCACAGCCCCGATCACACGACATTTTGAAGAAGATATTTTGCAAATTTGATTACAAATAATATTACATAGACTTGTTCTTTGAAACTGCATTAGTGAGGAAAAGTTTATATACATATATATTTGTATAAATTTTTTATAGGATTGCATAAGTCATGCTACACTAGTGCCTTAAATGCAAGCACAAGTATGGTCAAGTACAAAATATCTGAGAATTGTTATAATCTTTGATATTATATAAGTAAAGACATCATGTGGTTAGATGTTTTACATCAGTTGTGGTTGAGTTTGTCCCGTATTTTATCCCTTTAAATTAATGACCAACTTGGTGGTCAAATGTGTAATATTCTTGGAAATATAAAGTATTGTAGAGAACTAATGAACTCTTCGACAGCTTATTAAACTGGAACCAGGTTCTGGTGATTTTTTTTGCGCTTCAGCCCCCATTCAGATCTATCTTTTTTATGGACTAGACAGTTTACATGTTACTAATGAACGCGAAGATCTTCTATGTACAGTATTATACTAATTATGGTCTCTATTACCGTCCGTGTGTACAAAGTTGTAAGTGAAGAACCTTAACTGAAAGGATTAATACGTTTAGTGTTATGCTCCTCAGCATTTAGAGCTAATCTTGATTGTCTCTCTCTCTCTCTCTCCCTAGACAGATGAGAATATAAAAACATCTTATCTACTTCTGTTTGGCGAAATCTCAAGCCCTGTATTGTGTTTTATTTGTTTCATGTGATTCTGGTGCAAGATGTGAGGAACATTACATTAATGATTCTTGAGGCCTCGTTGTGCTGGTTAGCTTAAATTTCTTGTTGGGCTGCGTCTTTAGATGCAGTCTAAAAATTGAGGGAGTGAGGAACTAGTTACACAGATATGCGGTCAATAAATGTGTTCACCGTATGAATAATCTTTTATCATCGCTCCGTTGAGTAATGAATAAAATCGTAGTATGAGAAGTTGTGAAACTTAATTGAACATAATGAGCGACTATCGTCTCGATAGTTTAGTTCTTGGTGTTTTTATATTTTTATTTATCACTAGATTATATGTTTTATAAACCCACTCATGCTATCTAATGAGAGAGTTCTGATACCCCCACACGTCAAAGTCCTTTAATCTTCGAACCTGTGCTCAGAGACAGTAAATATGACACACTCCCGGGAAGCTAGACATGAGTTGAGAGTCTCAGTATGACGGTTAATGTGTGTCTATGTCACCATTTGGACATGATCAGTGAGAGACAGAGACGAGAGAGAGTGTTCATGAGAGAATGAAATTGATGAGTTCGAGCAATGGGGTGACCGAGTGAGTAGAGATTAACATATAATTTCTTTTCACAATCAAGTTCATTGACTAGTGGTTGTAATTTACCCACTGAGGTATTGCGTCCATGAAGGCTGACGACCAAGGCTGCAAGTATGCTTAGACACAGAGAGTACGCGTTCAGGCACGCGGAGGTCTTATAATAGGCCTACAAGGATATCAGGCAACCACACACACTTGACCCAAGAGAGTCACTTGTCGCAAATCGTGTATCACTAATGCACCCACCGCTGCTAACCTCTTATTGCCACAGTGGCCACTGGCTAAATATCTACAAATTACCCTAAAGGTTTCCTAGTTCAGTGGAATCATGACTGGAATAGAAATTACAAACGACACCAAACAGATTGGAGTTCTTATCAAGGATTAATATAATTTCCAATTCAAACATGTAGACACACATTGAATCTCCAAAGACTATAAGGTTAGCCCTCAAATTGAATTCTTTCCTATGTAGACAGTGACTATATTCCTAGAACGAATTTCCCGAAATCCGTGAGCATATTTGAGAGATGATGTAATTCTCTGTTAGGCGCAAGCCACAGACAAGTACACAACACTACTATGACAGGTGTATAAATATTATACTGCTATGAAATTTTCAGTATGCACAACAAGGAGAACAAATATCCATGTCTCATCGCACACTCTATGCGAAGGAGAGCGGTATATCAACTAGCAGTAGCTTGCACGAGAATATTAATTATTTTATACAAAAAGAAAGCGAGTTGTAGATGTACTCATACGCTTTGAGTAAGCTCTATGATTTTGTGTTTGAGATGGTTCGTATATGTACGGAATTTCTGAGTTATACATGAGGTATTGTGCAGTTATAATGTTATAGCAGCCAATAATGAGGTAATAATTTAGAACTATGACGCACAAAGCTAATCCTCTTTGGTGGTTAACTTTATATTCGTTCAAGGCAGTATAAGAAACGGAGGTTTTCGGGACGATAGTATTAGCAAAGGCTTTTCAGAAGTGAATTTCAGAGCGTATATCCTGAATAGTTTGGCCCTTTTGGGTGTCAACGCCACTTTACGATCATTAAAGGATTAAGGTATAACGAGTTATATGATCATTTCTCTCCTGAAGTTACACCTTGGGAACGAGGTAAGCTTAGAGTCTTGAAGTTTTGTTGTTCATTGTTACTAATATGCTTTGATTCATTCCAAGAGTATACTGAGGCATTACTGATGCGTGGTTGCGAATATCTAATTAACTGGAACTTCGATTCCTCTAAGAAGGTGAACCGTAACCGTTGAACGATACTGATTTGTGATAAGCTGACTGTTGATTTACGGTAAGCCTGAAAAACACGTTACTGCATGTTTGTAAATAAAACGTGGAGATGGGTTACTTAAATTTAAATAAGTCGATTGATTTTTTCTTAAAGTTGTCTACCCGATAGTTCAATTCTGTGAATCATGTAAACTGTGTGTACTTCTTCAACGTTGCTGCATACCATATTTGATCTTGCGCACATTTCTATAGTTCTACTCGATCTGAAATTGAACTTTAACGTGTTTACATCTGTTCTCCTTTGTTCCGAATTGAAGAAACAGGGAGTGGTAAATACAGTAAGTACAAATTATGTTATTTGGTATGGATTTCTACCGATCATAATATATTGTATTTTGACTTAATGAGCACAGAGATGTGTAAAAACAATGACTATTAGATAGGTGATGTGACGACAAGAAATTAATTACTACCTTACTTAAATAGTGCACTTATATTCATCGTCAAATCCAATGACGAGATATGGAGTAATGATGCTGCTTTCTTTGTTTTGGCTTGTTTCTTCTTTTACTTTTCCTCTCTGCTTTGGCTAACCATACATTTATGCTATCACCGTTAGTCACTAATAATATGTATTACACAAAGTCTTCTTCTCTTCTAACAGCAAAATAGACAAACACAATCCATCGTATATACTATTCTCGGGGTTGTTAATATATATATACAGACAAGATTCTATAGTTGATAGCCGTAGATGTAAACTGGCTTCAATACACTTTGGCTTTTCATTTGCCTTTTAAATTTGGAATCCTTCGGCCTTGTTTGGTTTGGAGTTATGAGAAACAAGAGATTTTTATAAGTTTATTTCAAATATTTGTTTGCGAGCTTAGTGGCCTTTTGAAAAAAAAATCCAAAAATCACTTTTCTATCTTCTTACACGATCAATTAATCACTTTTTCTCCATTCTTCTCTCCTTCTCAGAGAGTCACTTTTTCCTCTAACACACCAACTACTCAACTATACCACAAAAATATCAAATTATCCTAAACTCTCATACTCTCAACTATTTTTAGGACATATTAATACGAGAGATCAAACAAATCCAAAAAAATTCTAAACTCTTTTTCTAAAAATATTTTAAAAAATTTATCTCCGTATAAATAATATTTAAACTCTTTTTTAATTGAAAATACAAACAAAATATCTAAACAAATTGAAAATATAAAATTTTACAAATTACTAGAGATGCTCGCGGTTTGGTGGTTCGGTTGCAGTTAAAGTAGTCTCAAATCCGCCATACGTCCAAAACTAGACGGATTGAAAAAAATTAATTCGCAACCGTCTACTCGTCATCACGCATCCATTCAAAATGCGGCGGATCGAATCAGTTCAATTGGTTTGGACGGATCGATATATCCTCTACTCACTCTTATTCAAGAGCGTGTATTTGTAATTTATCCTAAAAATAACACATCCTAGGAAGCCATCAATCAGCATGATCCAGATCGGAAACGAAGGGAAATGTCTTTGAATTGGGAAAGATTAAAAGTAGATTATGGCAAAGGAAGTGAAGTGAGGGGTAGGGTTGTGTAAAGGAGTAATGGCAGGGATTGGTGGAAGGATCATGGTAATAAAGACGAAAGGTTGAAGAAGAAATAAAGAGAATGGTGAAGAATTGACTAAAGAATTAAATGTTAGCATTTGATTGTTGTGACATCATGTATCAAGTATTACAAATTGAGTCAAAATTGAAACAATTAATTAATTGATTAACTGAAATGGGCCGTTAAAATTGATTATTATTTTAGAAGGCATCAGTTTAATTTATCCTTGCATTTTAGAGTTAAAACCTCCGCCTATTAATCTTGAAATTGTAGGTACGAATTCGTTGACACTTACTTTATTGTAAACTATTAAATGGCAAATTTGTATTAATTATCAAAATAGGGCAATTATATTCGTTAAATAAATAAATAAGTTTGAATTAAAATTTTAAATTCATTTAATAATCAAGTCGAGCTCAAATTCACTCATTTAGTTTTTATTCAAATAACAAGACAAGATAAACATTTTATTCATGAATTTAATAATATAAAAATATGTGTAAATAATATAATTATCTAAATAATATTAATAATAATAAAGAAATTTATTATCAATTTCTAATTGAGCTTATACTTGATTAATATTAATTAGCCGAGCTGAATTAAGCTGGAGATGAATTAATTATTAAGTTGAGTTTAAAATAAATTTTCTTTGATAAATAAATAAGGCAAATTCGAATCTTATAAAATTCAATTCATTTATAATATTATCAAATCACCTCAAAATCGGCCTTCCCTCTCGGTCAATATTTCTACTGGGCTGTGGCTCACCCTTTATGGGAACATCATTTTCAGGTTCAGGTGATAAGCTACCTCCAAGGACTTAGCTTGGAAGGACTTGGATTTTGGAAGACTACTTTTAGTTATTTGTTTTTCATTGTTAATACATGTAAACACTCAAGCCTAGGGCTTTATTTTTATTTGAGTTAGAACTCATACTTTGTGTCCAAGTGTTGGCTTGGAAAGATGTAAGCCGGTAGGGCATTTACTTTGATGTTGCATGTAATGCTTTTATTATTTGTAAGACTCTGATGGACATTATAAGGAATTATTAAAGTGTTCTCTTTAAACAATGTATGTCAATGATATATAATGGGTATATTTTTGAGGGCGTTACACAAAGTATATCATTCTGATGTTTTGGTAATTTTCATACCAAGTATTACATCAGCAATGCCCATGTCCTTCATGTCAAAATGTTTATTCAACATTTTCTTGGTAGTTTTAATCATGTCATTATTACTATTTATGATGAGCATATCATCTACATAAAGACATACAATGACATAACTTTTATCTGTGTTTTTAATATAAACACATTTGTCACACTCATTAATTTTAAATCCATTTGACATCATTGCCTTGTCAAATTTCTCATGCCATTGCTTTGGCGCTTGTTTTAAACCATATAATGATTTAACCAATTTACACACTTTCTTTTCTTTTCCTGGAACAGAAAAACCTTCAGGTTGTTCCATATAAATTTCTTCCTCTAACTCACCATTTAAGAAAGCGGTTTTCACATCCATTTGATGAATTTCTAGATTGTATAGAGATGCAATGACAACTCGCATTCTAATGAATGCTATTCTAGTAACCGGTGAGTATGTGTTAAAGTAATCAAGACTTTCTTTTTGTCTAAAACCTTTGACCACAAGTCTTGCCTTGTATTTGTCAATTGATCCATCTGCTTTCATTTTCCTTTTGAAAATCCACTTATATCCAAGAGGTTTACAACCTGGTGGCAAATCCACCAATTCCCAAGTGTGATTTTGCAAGATGGATTCAACTTCACTATTGATAGCTTCTTTCCATAAAGGAGCCTCAGGACTGGATATAGCCTCTTTAAAAGTTAAAGGTTCATTTTCTAACAAATATGTTAGAAAATCTGGACCAAAAGATTTTGAGGTTCTAGCACGTTTACTACACCTAAGTTCCTCTTCCTCATTTTGATCTAACTCTTGTTCTTGATCATGTTCTTGATCCTGACTAGTAATAGCATCATGAGATCTTTTATTGTTACTAGTCTCTTGTCCAGTCTTATTTGGAAACACATGTTCAAAGAAAGATGCATTCTGAGACTCAATAATAGTATTTACATGCATTTCAGTATGTTCTGATTTATGAATCAAAAATCGATATGCACTACTATTCTTAGCATAACTAATGAAAATGCAATCAACGGTCTTAGGACCTATTTTAGTCTTTTTAGGACTAGGAATAGCCACTTTAGCCAAACACCCCCATACTTTTAAGTATTTGTAAGATGGTACTCTTTCATGCCACATTTCATAAGGTGTTTGATTCACTTTCTTTCGGGGTACTTTATTAAGCATATAATTAACAGAAAGTATTGCTTTCCCCCATAAGTTTTGAGGTAATCCAGAACTGATTAACATGGCATTCATCATTTCTTTTTAAAGTCCTATTTTTCTTTTTAGCAATTCCATTTTGCTGAGGTGAGTAAGGAGCGGTGGTTTGATGAATTATTCCATGTTCTTTACAAAATTCACCAAAAGGTGATTCATATTCACCACCTCTATCACTTTTAAGTTTTTTGATTTTCTTACCGAGTTGATTTTCAACTTCATTCTTATATTGAATGAAAGTTTCCAAAGCTTCATCCTTGGTTCGAATTAAATAAACATAACTATATCTAGTATAGTCATCTATAAAAGTGATAAAATATTTTTTCCCACTTCTTGTTTGAATTGACTTAAAATCACAAATGTTACTATGAATTAATTCAAGTGGTTTCGAACTTCTTTCAATTAAATGGAAAGAAGTTTTGGATAATTTTGCCTCAACGCAAATTTCACATTTATGATATGAATCAATGTCAAATTTAGGTAAACAATCCATATTAATTAATCTACGCAAAGATCCATAATTAACATGTCCTAGTCTACCATGCCATAAATTTGAAGACTCAAGCAAGTAAGAAGAAGATGTATTTTTATTAATGACTGAGGGTACAACGGTCATTGCAGTCATCTTGAAAAGGCCATCAGATATGTAACATTTTCCTACATACATCCCGTTTTTGGTAAGTACAAACTTGTCACTTTCAAAAACTAGCCTAAACCCATTCTTACTCAACAAAGATCCGAAATCTAAATTCTTGCGAATGTCCAGTACATGCAGCACATTGTTGAAAGTGAGTTCCTTTCCAAATGTCATCTTAAGTACAATCTTTCCTTGTCCTTCAACTCTGGAAGTTGAGGAGTTGCCTATAAAAATTTGTTCACCATTGTCCATTGTAGAATAAGATGTGAACATCTTTTTGTCGGCACAGATATGGCGAGTAGCACCAGTGTCCACCCACCATTCTTTAGGATTTCTGACAAGATTTTCCTCGAAAACAACTGCAGAAAGATTTATGACATCTACACTATTGGAAATTTCATCCATTTCAGTCATTTTGGCTTTAGCAACCTTCTTACTTGATCTTCCTTTGCCTTTACGTTTGTAATAGCGATCTTTGGCCCAATGTCCCTCTTTGTTACAAATGTAACACATGCCATTAAACTTGTATTTCTTAGTTTCCCCTCCTTTAGATAGCATTCTCTTCTGCCATCTTTTAAAAACAGTTCCTAAGAATTTCTCTGGTTTTTCACCATGATTCACTGGCACAGTCCCAACATAAGGAGGGGTTGGTGTGATGGCAATCACCATACCAGTACTAGTTTGAACATTAGTTTTACAGTTTCAGTAGCTATAAATTCTAATTTGTAAAACAAAATTATAATAAGAGTTTATACTACAAAGAAAATTCACAGAATTAAATTCTGTAAAAATAAAAGAAACAAGAATGTGACTTTTATTTCCAATTAATTTGAAAATAAAATAAAATTTTATTTAAACAAATTAAACCAAAACTACAGAAATAAATTCTGTTAAAATAAAAGAAACAAAACAAAATGTAACTTTTATTTTCAATTAATTTGGAAAATAAAATAAAATAAAACTTTATTTAACCAAATTAATTCCACACAGAAAACTAAATTTCTGTTTCACTTCAATAATTAAAATATTGAAACAGAATTTTAATTAATGAAAACTCAGAAATAATTTCTAAAAACCAAAATTAATTTCTGAAAAAATTTCACAAAAATATATTCTGAATTGTTAATGACACCAGTATATTATTACTAGTTGTCAAAGAAAATAGACAATATATTACTACTATCTGTCAAATAGCATATAATCACTATGTGTTTTTCTAACCAAAATATTATTTTGTAAATCCACAGAAAATAATTTTCTAAAAAAGAAGAAAGAGAAAAGGAAACAAACGAAAAATCCTGTAAACAGAATAATTCGAATCTGTCTTAAGATTGTTGGAACAATCTTCTGTGTAAATAAAATAAATGGATACTAATTCAAACAAAATAAAATAAAACTTACAGAATTTATTTTGTTGAACCGAATAAATAATTAAAGAATAAATCGAGTGTGTGACACTCTGTTCTTAAGACAGATTCGCCCCGCTACAGTGCTTACGGTTGAGTGGCGTCTATCTCCCAGGACACAATGATCTTCACAAATTGTAGTAGCACTCCAAACAATTTGTTCGGCGAACCAAACCTGTGTTCTCACTCTTTGAATTTTATTCTAAAACTAATATGAAGAATACTGCACTATAGATAAAAGTTTAGACAGCAAAAGAATTATTTTCAGACTGTTTTTTCCGTGCCCAAGACTGCTAGAAATGGTCTGAATTTATAGGCAAAATATTCTGTCCCAACAGGTATGTAAACCACCGAACAGATATGACACTGTTCTAGGACAGATTCAGATGGGAATTTGACAGATCTGTAACTGTGCATATTTGAATCTGTCCGAATTTCAACAGATTAAAATCTGTCTTGACAGAATTTTCTGGATGTTGTTATCAACCCCAATCCGTAGAAACAAGTCTACAATATATAGACCCGAATAGGTACAAATTGGAAGCGAACAGGTGTAAACTATTTTTGAACAGATGCAGTTATAAAACAAACAAATTTGCAGCCAGATTTTTGAATCTGTTCGGCAGTTACAAATCAGTAATTGCTGGGCAGTTATTTAGCACTGTTCAAACAGTTTAGAAAACAGAATTCGGACTAGCAGAGGCATAAAACATGGACAGAAAATTAATTCAATTATTTGGCACAAACTTTGAATTTAATTTCATTTGAAACTCAAATAATTTTTTTCCAAAAAATTAATATCTGCGCACAGCACGGCGTGGCTCGGCTCGGCCGGATGGCGGCGGCGGCGCGCGTGTGTGGTGGTTTGGGCTAAGGTTCACTTTGTCTGTAACTCCTCCCTTCTACAAACTTGGGGTGCCCCTTGGGGCCTAACTCAAGTGTTGTAGGCTAAAGCTTATATACACAAATAAACTCTCTTACAGTTTCAATGTGGGACAATCCTTTCCAAAGAAACCCACATTTACATGGTATCAGAGCCATAAGATTTAGGCCCATATTTTGTTTTCTCACCGGCAGGCAGCCGGCCGGCAACCTTGCCTTCGCTGCCCGCTGGAATTTTGTACACATACCTTCACTCTAGATACTTGTTCCTTCCTTCATCCTTGGAGTCCAGAATGTCGGGGAGAAAAGCAACAAAACAAATGGCAACAAAACAAACCCACGGTCTCTCTCTCTGAAAACCATCTTCTCAGTCTGCTCTGGATTGACCAGCTCGAGAAGACAATATGATGCCAACAATCAGACCATACAGGGCCAAGGCTTCAGCAAAGATGAGAATGAGGATCATTCCAACAAAAAGTTTTGGCTGCTATGCATTAGCTCTAACACCACCTCGCCGAAGCAAACCCAAAATCCCTCTGGGACATTTCGTCGAACACCATGTCTGCAACAATCTGGGCTGGTTACAACTCATCCTTGCTCACAGATTCTTCCCCCATAAGTTCGTCAAGAGAGAATTCATCTTCCTCAAATATTTCTCCATCCTTACCATCCCATGGTTTGGTCTTCACAATGCTTTTCAAGATCTGGCTGCTTACCAGCAGCTACCCAAACATAGCTGTAAGGACTCCTTTTGAACTTCTCTGCAAGTTTTTCATAATTTTCTCCCTTTAAAGAACAGGACTCCAGGAAAGCAACTTTACTGGCACCAAAATTATGCCCACAAGTTTCTGTAAACTCAGAAATCAACATACTTTCCATCACCTCTTCATTCTCTGAAGCAGTAATATAGGGGAATGCCAAAGAAAAATTGGCCCTTGTAAAAGAGACCTTGAGAAAGTTCACAAGTTCTGAGTCTGCATGTTTGGCTCCAAAAATATCCGACGATTGTAACTCTCTCCCAACAAAAAGAAGTGCAAGATCCAGAGGCTGTTGAGCTTCATTCCCCGAACACAGTAAGCTAGAACAGCCCCCTTTCAGACATCACATAATTGGCTAACTCCTTTGAAGAGAGAGTTTGATAATTTACAGCTTCCTTCACTCTGATGTTTAACAATCCATCTTGGTGAGGCGACCAGAGAAACGCAGGTACCGTGGATGGGAGGGTCAGCCCCGACGGTAGCTGTGCCACGACAAGCAAGATTGTCACCACTCCCACTGCAAGATTTCTCGTCATACTCCCATGCTGGACTGAAGATCCTGAATCAGAGCTTCGAGTATAAAAACTAATCCAAGGGCTTTGAAAATTGATACTTGTGGGGAAGAAAAAAGGTCAAACAGAGAGGGGTACCTGTTCTGGATCTGGATCTGGCCAGATCAAACTCAAGGAGGGCAATCTCTCTCTCTCTCTCTCCATGGACCCAACATCATCATCATGCACCCACTCAATCTCCCTCTCTCTGGGTCTCGGTTGGAGAAGGAAAACATGGGGGACACCGATTGGTGCTCTTGATACACTCTTGTTCCCCACTTTCTTTATTTTATATATATATATATATATATATATCTCTTTTTATTATATTATATTAAAAATAAAAAAAAATAAAAAAAATCATCTCTCCTCCGTTTGATTTCAAACTCCATTATTTTTATTTATTTTCTCCAAATCACTTTCCTTATTTCCCCCATTTTTCATTTTTGATTTCAAATATATTTTTATTATTTCTTTTCTTTATTTTTCTTTCCCATTATTTTTAATCTCTTTCCAATTCCATTCATCCCATATAGCTTTGCACACCAACCATATTTTATTCATCTCCGGGATCAACCCCGATCACAATTTTACACCAAAAAAAAAAAAAACAACAACAACAACAACAACAAACCACCAGTCACACTCTGCTTATCTACATGTTGTTTCTTGGTTGCCCAACACTCCATCTCATACAACATCTCTGATCTAATAGTCGTTCTATAGAACTTACCTTTTAGTCTAGTGGATATTCGTTTATCGCATAGTACCCCAGACGCACTTCTCCAATTAAGCTATCCCACCTTAATCTTATGGGCCACATCCGCATCAATCTCCCCCGTCGTTGTGATAATCGACCCTAAATAACGAGACTTATGTTGACGATAAAAAATAGAAAATTTAATATAAGCAAATAATTCAAGGTCCAACACAAGTAAATTTAAATATTAAATATTTTAAAACATAAATACTAACAAATACCAATATTTTACCATAGACAAATAATTCAAGGTTCACATAAAACACAAACATCTAACTTACAAATCATAAACATTTGAAAATCACGAAGAAATCCACATGTCAAACCAAATAAGCATAAAAAAAGAGAAAAAGATTGAGGAGATGAAGAAGAAGAAGATCAACAATTGTTAGTCTAGTAGAAAAGAAAGCTCTATCCAATCAATGTCTTTGTATAATTACGGCTCAAAAAAGTGTTAAGTTGCAATGTATGTTTAGGAATTTAATCCCCTATAACTGCATGTAAACAAAAAAATAATGAAATTAAGTACAATCAAGGGTTGTATTTGTGATAAACAAACATTTTAAAAGCGAACAAGACATGCGCCTTGAGCCTAAGCCTAAAGCGCAGCCTTCATGCAGCTTTATGGGGCCTATCGCCTAGCCTGAGATGTTCCGGTGCGCACTAACTGCACCTTGGGCCTAGGCGCCCCTTTAATAACACTAAGTGTGACAACCCATACAATTTGCATTTGCACATATTGCACTTGCATGAAGTAGAAGTGCCATTTGCATCAAACATGTTTCGCATCAACGGCATAAGATGTGTGGGGTCTGGTGGGTTTTTTTGGGAGCTACATTGGCTAAGGTTTGGGGGCGGGGCCTGTTTGGGAGAGAAGACAAGGGGCAAGAATGGCAGAGGAGGGGAGGGGGGTTGGTGAGGTTGGCATGGACATACCGATCGCCAAATAGGGTTCTGACACGACCATACAGTGTCTCCTATCCTCTTTTCTTTTATGTATTCGTCTATTTTTCTTGTTTTGTTACTCTCTCCAAACTCAAGTTGGTTAGTTCCTATCCCCCTTGAGTTTGCGGGGGGCTGTTAAAACCTACCATCACCTACTCCACCTACTACACCTACCACCACCTACTACCACCTACTACACACCTACCACTACCACCTACTACCACCTACTCCACTACATCTCCTATATAAGGAGCCCCTCACCATTTGTAAAATAATATACATCAATCAATAATACATCAATTTTTTACAAATACCTATTCCACGAATCCGAAAACGACGTCATGTTTCCATTCACTCATAAATGGTTTTGACGAACCGTCTTCACCGTGTGACTTGTCACGTGGCAAGGAACACTTCCCCTCTTCGGACCCACCCCAAAAGACGTTTGGGGCCCACTCAA
The DNA here is from genome assembly GCF_004153795.1 of Camellia sinensis. Taxonomy (NCBI): domain Eukaryota; kingdom Viridiplantae; phylum Streptophyta; class Magnoliopsida; order Ericales; family Theaceae; genus Camellia; species Camellia sinensis. The sequence goes on along the minus strand of NW_021027087.1, from coordinate 56,879 downwards.
TTTTGGGCTCTAAGTTGGCCTAAAATAAACCTTATAAAACACCATTTTTCCAACAAGTGGAATTTTATATAAAATGTTTTACCCTTAAGAATAGTACATGTGGTTTTGTGTTTTTATCAACTTGTAGAGTGTTTTTAAATTTTGTTAAATTGTTTGAACATTTTGATGTACTTCAAGAGACATCATATGTTTTGTTCTTAAACCTATATTGATTTTTGTACTTTCACCATTGTTGTTTTTTTTCCCGTTCCTAAATTGTGTTCCAAGTTTATTTTCTAGAAATCCAAACCTCAACTTCATCATTATGTTTCCAATCTTTTTGGTTGATGCTTATTTTCGTTCAAGGGGATTTATGATTTTGCAAATTGATATTCTCTTTTGGTTTTGTTTTTGCTCAAGAGTTCTATGGTTATTTTAGCTTGCATGTGTGCACACATAATAGCAAGGTGGGTAAGTACAAGGTTACGTGGGTTTTTGATTTGAGACTTCTCTCTTATTGCCCAAATACTCCTAGCTTTTGCTAAATCAAATGACTATGAATGGAAAAAAAAATGTTTGAAGATTCAATGAGGAAACTTGACTCGGGCAACTATGTTTATTCACTAAAAGAATTATGAATAATGTTTGGTAGCTCGAGACTCCCCCCCCTCGAATCCCCCTAATGCCCAAAACGACGTCGTTTTGGGCATTAGGTTTTTTTTTTTTCCCTCCATTTTCAGTCTGAAACTGAAATGCAGGGGGAAGAGGGAGAGGGAGAGGGAGAGGGAGAGAAAGAGAGAAGAAGAAGGAAGAAGAGGGCTGCTAGCCTCGCCGCTCGCCGTCGTCGCCTCGCCGCCCGTCGTCGTCGCCTCACCGCCAGCTCATCGCAGCAGCAGCAGCAGCTCCAGCTCCGATCACCGTCTCCGCCTCCGCCTTCGCCTCCGCCTCCGCCTCCTCCTCCCCCGAATATTATGCCCCCTCCAGTCCCTCCTCCTCCTCCCCCTCCAGTCCCTCCTCCTCCTTCTCCCTCTTCCTCCTTCTTCTTCTTGGTTCTGATCTGCAAAAAAAAAAAAAAAAAAAAAAAAAGAACCAAAAACGGCGTCGTTTTTGGTTCGGGAGATTCGGGGGGAAGGGTTTCGAGCTACGTAGCATCACTCAAGAATTATATAGCGATTCCGGTTTTGCCTTTCTGTATTTATTATTTTCCGGACTTGGGTTCCGTGATGTTAGTGGTTGTATACCTTGTTGTCGTCCTTTAATTCAGCTTGATTGAGTTTTAGGATGTATTGGGCAGAGTTGTTACAGGTTGGTTAGGCTTGGGTTTCAATTCCTTATTGCCCAGTTTTTAGGAGGTCCGCTCGAGCGGGTCTTATTGCGCTCGAGCAGAGATTGCACACTCCCAGTATTTTGGTGCTCTGCAAAACTTCTACAAGTATGTTTTTCACGCTTGAGCGGGTACTCTGGCGCTCGAACGGGTAGTACATTTTTGGTTTAAGTTCTGGGAGGGGGAAATCTACGCTCGAGTGGACTGGTTTTCGCGCTCGAGCGGATGTACTTTATTCTTGTGTCTTGGAGCTCGAGCGGGCTTTCTTGCACTCGAGCGGACCTAGTTTTTGTTCTTGACGCTCAAACGTTGTGTTTTCCGCTCGAGCGGGAATGTCGTATAACAGAGGGCAGCTGGGCATTTTTGAATCATTTTCTACACTTTCACTCTCTCTCTTACTTTCCCAAAAACGTTTTTGAGGGCCTCTCTCTCTAGAAACTCCCTTCTCTCTAGGGTTTGATCTAGTTAGAGTGCTTCCCTCCCCTTTGGCCTTTGTAAAAGTTGTGTTGATCATCGAGGGCTTCATTTTAATCTGTGGATCTTGGAGTTTGGAGCATTTTGGTTCTCTTCATCCTCTTCTCTTGGGTTCCGAATTTAAGGTAGGGATTTCTACTCACTCTTATGGTCTTTGACATAGATTTTTGGTTGTTTTGATAGTGTTGAAGTTGGGTAATTTTGGGACTTAGGGTTTCAAAATGTTAAAAGAGGGTTTTGTTATTTGATCCTAAAATGTGTATTGTGGGTTTCAAAATAATGATATTGTTGTTGGTTGTTGAAATATAGACCATTGGGTCATTATTGGGAAATGGGGTAGAAACCCTAATTGGTTGTATAAAGTAATTGGTATGATTAATTTGGAAAAATTGAGGTTATATGGAATTGAGTTGGAAATAATGAAATTGGCTCATTATATAGTAGAATAGTGGAGTTGGATTTATTAATTGCTTACTTTTGAAAACGTTGATATTTTATCTGTTGGAGCTTTTATTATCTGTTTAGAAATAATTGCTTGGGCTACCGGTGGAAGGTAGTTTTGATGGTTGTAGACAATGCATGATGATTAGGCAAATTAAAACTAATCAATTGAGTATGCTACCGATTATAGCGGTTGGAATAATGCACCAACTTTGTGTATTGATTCTTTATGTATATGATCTGTGTTTATAAACGTTGTGTGTGTGGGAGGAGATAAGGGATGCACTCCACGGTTTAGGGGAAGATAGGGGATGGACCTCTAAGCCGGGTTGTGTGTGACATTGATACAGCACTACAATGTGTATCACGTGTTGATTATGGAAGTGTTTAGATTGATTTGATATAGCACTAAAATGTATATCGTTATCAATTGTGACGTATAGAAGTGTTTCTATGTCATGTTGACACAGCACCACGATGTGTATCGTTCGTACAATATGGGGGTTGGCTTATATGTTATTGATACAGTATCAAAATGTGTATTCACCATGAATTTCGAAGTATTTATAAGATGAGTCTTATTCTCATCAAGTTATTTGGCTAAGTCTTATGCCTTGTTTTCAAACTCAAGGTTGAAAAAGAAATGAGAAATGAAATGTAACATGGACTTAAATGTCATGAAACTGGAATGTGATATAAGTGAGTGTATCGGTGATGACCATCTATCAACTGCTAATCTTTTAGTCATTGTTCATAGCTGGTTTAGCGTATTTCTGCTGGGCTGTGGCTCACCCTTTATGGGACATCATTTTCAGGTACAGGTAGCGTGCCACCTCCAAGGACATAGCTTGGGAGGCTCAGACAGACTTCTTTTGTTGTTTGCTTTCTTTTGATGTATTACATGTAAATTCAAGCGAAGGGCTTAATATGTATTGAGTTAGTACTCTTCTTTTTGTAACCAAGTGTTAACTTGGAAAGCTGTAAGCCCGTAGGGCACTTGCTTTTGTTGTTAACATGTAATACTTTTGTAAGAACTACTCTGATTAATGGAAAGATGGTTGATTTCTTTTATGTCAATGCATGTCTACTGTTCAATTGTCTTTCGGACTCGGTTCCGTGGAGTTGGTAGTTGTATCTATCTTGTTGTCGTCCTTTAAATCCATGTGTTTGAGTTTTAGGATGTGTTGGGCA
>NW_021027087.1:0-41254 GCF_004153795.1 Camellia sinensis | reverse complement strand
TGTTAATTCCAGCTTCAATTTAGGTGAAAAAATTCCTGAATCCAAAGTTGTGGGAAAAATTTTGAGATCCTTGCCCGATCGGTTCCAACCAAAAGTTGCGGCTATTGAGGAGGCTCAAGATGTTGACAACCTCAAGCTAGATCAGTTGGTTGGAAATCTCCAAACTTATGAGGCACATAGGAATTTCAAAAAGAAACAAAAAGATGTTGCTTTTAGTAGTGCTCATAGAGCTGGAGAGGATTCTGATGAGGATTGTGAGATAGATTCCAAGATTACAGATGCTTTTGTAAAACAATTTAAAAAATCTTTTCTGAATAAGAATCCTAAACTTTTGGAATCTACTCATGCTCATAAATCTAAAGGCAAAGATAAACTCAAAATTAATTCTATAGCCAAGAAGGAGAAAGGAAAGATACAAGGCAACTCTGAAAGAGTCCAATACTATGAATGCCAAGGATTTGGCCACTTTGCTTCAGAATGCCCCACTCATCTGAAGAAGAAGAAAGCCCTCCCTATCACTTGGGATGATGAATCAGAATCTGATGAAGATGAAAGTGACAACGAAGATCAAGGCGAAGAGGGACATAAACAATTCCTTTCTTTCATGGCGGCTTTCGAAACTGAAGGCCGAACAGAGTATCCGAAGAGCCTGGTTGAGAATGCCACTGATGATGAATCCTCAGGAAGTGATGATGAAGAGCTTGAGCAAGCTTATGAAAAGTTGTATAAGGAATCTCTTAAGTTATCCAAATTGAATGACAAACTCGCTATGAAACTCACAGCATGTGAAAGTGAGAATGTTAAACTAAATGAGGAGATTTTCGAGGCTAGGATTGATGCCATCAAGATAGCTAATCATCGACAAGCTCTTTGTGCAAAACTCTTGACTTGCGAGACAGAGAGGAATGAGCTACAACAAATCTATGCAATCTCTGAAGAAAAGATTGAATCTCTCGAGACGTCTCAAGTTGCTTTGGAAGAACTAATGATCAAGAAAGAGGAAGAGCTCAAGTGTGCTATGGCAATCATTGGTCTTTAGAACAAAGGGTCAAAGACTTTGGACAATATCATTGGGTCTCAACAAATTTGTTCTAACAAGAGTAGCATTGGCTTTGGTGGTAAAAAAGAGCAAAAATAGAGTGCATCCACATCTCATGATACAAGAACTCAAGGAAAGAGAGAATAAAAAATTCTACATGACGATGGACTTCTCAAACTTCCTAGAGTTGGTAAGGTTAAAGAAAAGAAGGTACACTTTGTTTTTATTTGTCATCATTGTAGTATGCATGGTCATATTCGCCCTTTTTGTTATAAGTTGCATGGGAAAGTGCCTTATAGAGATGGAAGAAATTCCAACATCTCGTGGGGTAAGAGACATTTCATTGGTAGACCTCGTTACTTTGATTTGCTTCAGACCAAACATGGAGTGAGTTTGCATTTGCCTAGACCTAGAAATAGGAAGTTGGAAACCACGTCGAGACGGGTTCCCATTGAAAGGGTAGGGAATCACAACGTCAAGACACCACCCAAGAACTACAATTCTCATAACTTTGTTCATACTAAAGCGGTTTGGGTGAGAAAACTTGACTTGTGTTAAGTTGTTTATTCGATTTTTTGTGTTTTTTGGATTATTGTGTGTTTTTTTTTTCCTTTTTGGGTAATTTAATGTGTGGTATCATTTAGTTTGTACTTGTTCATTTTATGTCTTGCTTTTGTTTTTTTTTTTAAAAAAAAAACCAAAAAGATTTTCTTAGTATGGTTTTGCAAGCTTGAAATTTTTGAGATGTCCTTGATACATATTAGAATTGATGAGAATATCCATTACATGTTAATATGTGTGTGCTTTCTGTGGTCGTTACGCATTATGGAATGTGTGTTATTTGATTAGTATGTCTCATTCTGTACACACTCTTGGATTAGCAAATATCAGAGTCTTTCGCCTTAGTGATTTTTTTTTCTATGGACTTCTGGCATTATATCTTTTGCTTTTCTAGAGGAATTGACCCATATTAGCACATCATGGGTGATGTTGAGTCTCTTAACCACCTTCCATCTTTTTGCATCTCGACTGCTTTCCCCTCAGTTTTTTGTAGTCTAGCCATGAGGAAAAGGCTACCTCAGAGTCACCAACCAGGCTATCCTAATTATATCCATGCTTCTCTGGTTCGGTTTCCATACTCTTAAGCGTGTCAGCCGCCAATGAGTGTGTAAAAGAAACAAAAAAAATGTGCAAAAGAAAGAAAAGAAAAAATGTGAAAAAAAATGGAAAGAAAAAGATTCATTGATTGAGGGGGAGCCTCCGCCTTTACTCACCAAATACCCCGCGATTCCTAGTGGTTTGACTTTCCTGTGTTGTGTTTAGATTCTTCAGTCGGAGGTCCAGCTTTCATATCACTACTAGGATTTGAATCTTGTGTTTGTCGAACTCCAAGAGTCACACACACACTTTTGTCATGGGATCTATGCTTTTCACATAATGCATCACTTTCTTTCATGAGGAATCTTCTACAGACTGTGCACATTGTGTTTTCTAGTAATTGTACTTCTTAGATAATCTTGTGTGTTTTAAGGTATATATCTGAAATTTCTTGCTTGCTTTACCATATTTTGTTTTTTTTTTTGTTCACTGTTTTCAGTGTTTGTGGTTACTTGTAGTGAGGGGGAGTTTGGTTCATCTCGGATTGGTTTGGTAAGGGAGTTTGGCATTAGTTGGTTTGTGTGTTGCTATCCACTACTTGTTTATTGTTTACTTCTCGCAGGTTACTATTTTTTAATAAAATCTTGTCCCTGCTTGTGTGGTTTTTGACCTTACTTTCATTGTTTGAGCTGCTTTCTTTGTCAATTCGTGACAAAAAGGGGGAGAAATGTTGTCAGGTGCATGTGTCTTAGTTTTCATGCTTTCAAGTTACATGTTCTTAAAATCTCCAACTTATATCTATTCATGTATTCCATCTCATGCTTCAAGATAATCTTGTCATATGTCTATTGCTTTTTCATATACTCTTGTGGCACTAATAGTTGTTTTGGAGATTGTGGCATTAATAGTTGTTTTGTAGATCTTGACCTTCAGAAAGAAGTTTGTTTTTGTTGGCTATAATGGGTTGGGTTGGGGTGTTTAGGATTTTATGTGTTAGGTGTGTTTTGTCACGGCATTGCCAAAGGGGGAGATTATTAGGTTTTATTCTTGGCAATCCCGTGTGACAAAACTCCTTTCAGTTGTACTTTTATTCACTCTTTTATTTCAGTGAGGTTATGAGTACTTAGATACGAATCCAACCCGAATTGTGCCTTGAAGAGAAGTTTGAGATGTTAATTCTTTCAAGATTGTCACTTCGCTGACTATGACAGAGATCGAGTTGCTCGATCAGCTCGCGGGGGTCGAGGGGGCAGCGCCCCCAAAGCAAAATGCAAAAATACATTCGAAATTGCTTGTCGGCCCTTGCTCGCTCGAGCAAAGGAGTCCTCACTCGAGCGAAGGCTGCGTCTGTAAAAAACCTGAGAATGATGTTTGTGCGCTTGAGCGCATGTTGCGTGACTCGAGCGAAGCCACTTTTGGAAAAACACGTGTTTTTGGTTCCTCACTCGAGTGAGAAAGTGTTCGCTCGAGCGAGCATTGCGGAATAGATTTCTATAAATATGCGTTTTAGTCCAAATCTGGGATTACTTTCTAGATTTTCTTCTTGGATATTAAGGTTTATATCTGGGGTTATTTTGCTACTTTTCTTTGATGTTTTTATTGAGTATTCAACTTATGGTTTAAAAAAGTATATATCAAAGGATTGTTTGTTTATTCTATACAAAAGAGAGAGTTGTTCTTCGGTGGATTCTGAAGAATTCGAGCCTGAAGCTTTGGTGGATTCTGGAGTGGCTCATTGTCAAGACAATTCTGAGGTGAAGATGGGGCTAGAAGAGGCACATAGGGGTTGGTTCAATTCAGGCGTGGATTCACTAAGTAATTGAGAGAACACTTGTGTAATTCTTTTATATCTTCTCAGTGGATTGATTTGTGGCTTTTGCCCATGGTTTTTTTTATCACAGTTGGAGGCGCTCCAATTGTGATTTTTTCACGTAAAATCGTTGTGTTGATTTGTCTTGATTGTTTGATTGTGATTGATATTTACTGCTTAAAATTGATACATAATCACAAATCAATATCTAGGGAATTTCTAGATTTTTCACTTCTTAAAGCCTAGCTAGTGGGCAAAGGAATATATATATATATATTGAGGGTAACGGTTACACCATTTTATGTTGTGTCACAAATCAATAAAAAACTACAAATGAGATTAAGTGGACAATTATTGTCTCCCACTAACTCAAGAATGTTGTTGGCTTTACCAAAAATCAAAATTGCTTATTGTATGACGATCGTGCCACGTTATATCATCATTATATCTAATAGTTACTCATGAAATAAGAGCATATTTGGTGTGTTTTTGTTTTAGGGTGAAAAAATATAAAAACAATTTTTGGCTAATTGTTTCAAAACTATTTTGAAAATAACTTGCTTCTTACATAATAAATAAATACAATTAGAAAAATTATGGGTGTTTTCAAAAAAATTTCATTTCCAAAAACATAAAAAGTAATGAAAATGAAGAACAAAACAAAAACACCAATAAAGAGGTCATGAGTTCAACTCGTCTAAGGAGAGTTGAATTAGGGAGTATAAGTATTTAGGTGCTTTGCCAAGAATGGAGAGGTTTCTTCGATAGGTGGTAACCTAACAAGTAACGAGTAACATTTGTTGATAAAAAAAAATTTAAAAAAAAAATAAAAAACACAAGCCCTAGGTAGCTAAAGGGTATGAAAGTTATATATATAAATACATCTTCTTGGCTTATTACTCTCTTTTAATTTTTTCCCGTTGTCATCATACCAATTATTCTTCAAACACTTGCAAGAAAAATGAGCAAATATAAAGAAGGAATAACTATTTAAAGAAGAAATGGAAAAGTGTGGGTTGTTGAAGACTCAAAAGAACAAAACTAAAAAAGGGTAAGGACAAATGAATGTGCAAAGTACAATAATGCTCACTGAAAACTTAACCACCCTTTTTCATGGAAGGAATATGTTTAATTTTCTATAATAAGAGGCAACTTTGATGTTTTTCTACGAAATATCTTGACACATGCTTAATGACAATCAAAAGTGGCTATTGGATGTCAGAAACTTGAAACAGTGAACACTATGATGGCATTTGATAAAATTTACAGTTTACAAACATGTTTGATGTGTTCTAAAATTTTGTTTTGAAAGTAAGTGAAAGTAAAGAGATTCGCAAGAACTCAAAGATATTATTCATTATGCAAAATGATTCCAGATCCTCTCCTTATATACACACACATATACTGCACATATATCCATAACCGTAACTACACTTGAGTTATCTAACTAACACTTCACCTAACTATTACAACCATGGTTAACTAACTAACTCATCTTCTAACAAATTCAGTTGGAGTAGCACACTTATCAGTTAGAGTAGATGGCTTTGTGTGCTCATCTAGCTCATTTATCTTATCATTCCCCCGCAAGCGCAGGGGAAAAGAATTGACCATGGGCTTGCCCTGAAGATAATGAGAACGTTTTACTGATAAAGGCTTGGTGAGAATATCAGGAATTTGATTAGAAGTAGAAATATGCTAAATATGCAACTGTATGGCAACACTCGCTCACGCACATAGTGGTAATCGACTTTAGTGTGCTTAATGCGGGCTTGAAAAATAAGATTACTAGTCAAGGAGATGGCAGAGAGATTATCACACCATAAGGTAGGGGTGGGATGAACAATCTGTAAATCAGACAAAAGCATGGACAAAGAACTGAGTTTAGTTGCCGTTTGAGCCATTGCATGGTATTCTGCTTCAGTAGAAGAGCGGGAAACAATAGATTGTTTCTTGGCAGCCCAAGAAATCAAATTAGTGTCCAAAAACACACAATACCCAGTGGTAGAATGACGATCAAGAGAGCTACCAGCCCAATCCGAATTAGAATAAGCATTAGAACCAAGGGACCTAAGGAAAAATGAAGGCCATGAGTGATGGTACCTTTAAGATAACGAAGCTGGCGCTTGACAGAAATGAAATGAGAAGTAAGAGACTTATGCATGAATTGGAAAGCAAAATTTACAGCAAAAGACAGATCGGGTTGAGTGATAGTAAGATACTATAAAGCACCCACAATAGACCGATAAAAGAATGGATTCATAAAAGGAGGATCAGATTGTGAGGGTGAAGGAGGTTTAGTATGTCACGCCTCGACTTTTATTATCCGAATCCATTATCAAATCCTTTATAATAATTTTATTTAGTTAAGAACATGAACAAGAATAAATGATAACATTCTCTCACGACAACAATGACGATATAAATAAGATATGGTACTATGCCCTTAGGCTTACATTGAATAACAATACATAAAACAAAATGGATTTACTCTTATGCAATACATGGCACACAACCAACAAGTAAAGGACCTCGTGGCTAACAATTAAAGACTTCAAGTCATACACGGTTCCTCTAGCCTTGTACTTGAAAAAGGGTATCAACACGTAGGATGAGCACTAAGCCCAGTAGAGATCCCAAAGATCCTAACCAATCACAACATATAGATAAAAATGATCATAATGCATCAAGACATACCGTATAAGTAGTGTGACATTTACTATCCAAAATATACACATATGATAGTGTTTTTCTCAAAATGTTCCTCTTGACACAATTCAGTATGAAATCATTTCTTCTCTTTCACATTCCCATCATTACATCCAAAAGAAAATGTTTTAAAAAACCTCGTTCTTTCTTTGATGAAACTTCTCACGTTAACATAAGAGAATCTCACTTAAACAACCGTTCTAGAAATATAACTCCACATGCAAATCATAATCCTCATCTTACCTATCAATACACCATAAACATTTACATCCCAACATACATATCTATAGCCTTCTCTAACCATAGGCCCAATGATTTAAAAAGGTGACCGGTATAAAACCGTTAACACATATATACGTTCAAACAAAATAACTGAAGTAATATATACTACCAATCTCATCTCCACAACATGAAAACCGACAACACATATATATATCCAAAACAGGATAAATGAAGTAATACATACTACCAATTCCATCTCCATCGCCCTACAGCACGGATGGCAGATTCAACAATACCAATATCACATAACACTTTATTGGCCTCACCGGGAAGGAGGTGCTCCTTAGGTCATACTTTACCGAGCACGAATCAGAAGGGAATGAAGAACTTATCACAATGCGCCACACTTCATCGGCTAAGGTACGGCAGGAAACGGATCCCTTTTTCACACTTTACCAGGCGCAAATCGGAAGGGGAAGAGACGAGGAAACCTCTATCAAGGCGCCATGCTTTGCTGGCTCAACATGGCAGGTAACAGACCCCTAAACATCATCACAATAAAATATAATCACGTTAATCAACATCAATAATACACGGTGTAATACATACACCTAGTCTGATCGCCACCATAACAATCACTATCAGTTAATTACATTAACTCATTTCTTTTAAAATATACTCTGCGAACCGTAGTTCTACACGGGTTTTTCCTTTATTTCAAACATTTCTGTGGGAGCCGAATAATGGCAAAATCAGAAGGTGCGTACTTTAGAAGACTGATATTAATCGGCTGTATCCTACGAGAATGGGAAGCCGAATATAATACATGTGCCGAATAAGTGTAGATCCTTAGAGCCGAATAAGAGAAAGGACAATGATTAAAAAGTAGGCCCTGGCCTCGAGGATCAAAAGGAACATGTATAAATACAGGAACAATGGATTGAGAAAGGTATGTAACAATCATTTTTTGCTTAACTTAGTAAACAAGCTATTTTGAGTACAAGAACTGACTTGTCCGTCGGAGTGCTAATTCCGGCACCCCCAACCGGAGTGTTTGTGTCTTATCAGGTGACTAGCTGAGGATCACTAGCGTCTCCCAGGATCTGAAGAGTATTTCTAAAACCACTTCCCCACAATTGGCGCCGTCTGTGGGAATACTCAAATACATCCATGGCAGCCGTGACTGAAGATCCTCCGATAGCCACTGACGAGACCGCACAGGGAGATGACCTCACTCCAGCAAATATGCTCGGAAAGGAAACCATCGCTGCAAGACGCGCCTTGAACATCGACTCACCAACGACTTTAGCGCAAGAGACAATGCAAGCGATCATGGAACAAGCAAAGCAGAATGAATAAAGGTTGGAGAACACGATCGCTGAAAATGAACGTCTCCGTCAAGATTTGGCCCTGGAAGTAGCAAAATCCAGAGAAGCCTTGCGCCAAGATCCCGAACGACCTCTGAGGACAGGTGGACAACGACCTCGAGCCCGACCAAAGGATACCGATAGCGACTCCAACTTATTATCCACGGAGCTTAACAAGAAGGGACGATCGGAAACTTCCAGCTCCTCCGAAAAGAGTCTACATACAAGGAACAAGCGCAGAAGAAGCAGTTCAGACGAAGAGGACCAGCATGATCCTTTTGTCCAATGGATTGCAAGGGCAGCCCTGCCCAAGAAGTTCAAAGCTCTGTCATTCACTCTTTACGATGGAAAATCAGACCCCACTGATCATATCCGTCACTACAAGCAGGCCATGATATTGTATGCAGACAACGAAGCCCTCATGTGCCGAATATTCCCTAGCAGCCTGGGGCCATTAGCTGTCAGGTGGTATTACAAGCTGGAGCCGACTTCGATCAAAAGCTTCCATCAATTACAGAAATCCTTTAGGGCCAGGTTCATCACCAACGAGGTACAGCCGAAACAGGCCAACTCTCTCTGGGCTATGCAGATCCAGTTAGGAGAAATGCTCAGAGTGTATTCGGCGCGCTATTGGGAGTGCTTCAACCTCGTTGACGACGCTTGCAACGGCTCCATGGCCATCACCGCCTTCAAAATGGGACTACATCCCGACAGTGCTCTTCACAGTTCCCTAACCAGAAGACCCCCCAAAACAGTCTGGGCGTTGATGAAGAAAGTTGAAGAGTATTGCAAAGTGGAAGATGATGCCTTGAGAATAAAAGACGGACAAATGTCCAACAAAATCGCCCCCTGTGAAATTGCTCAACCAATAAGTTTCGTGCTACCTCCGAGCCCTGAGCCATGACGATGCGCTAAACGAGACAAAATACAGGACTCTCACCGATCAAGCGATCAATGCTCCCATCGGACGAATGAACAACTGCAAGTCGACAGCAGGTGCTCGAGGCGTGCCGACAAGAAGTACATAGAGTTGTCAGAACCAATCACTGCAATAATGACCAAAGTCTAACACCTTCCATTCTTCAAATGGCCGTCAAAGATGGTGGGGCCATCCGACACGCGAAGAAGGGATAGGCGGTGCGAGTATCACAAAGATCACGACCACGAAACCGAGAGCTGTTATGCATTAAAGGATCACCTGGAAGAACTGGTGCAAGACGGCCGACTGCAACAGTACGTGCGAAAGGGAAAGCCAATCAAGGCATTAGCCTTGAGGCAGGACTCACCTCAACTTGGTGTGATCCATATAATCTACAGCTTGCCTGCATCCCTAACCGTGCACACAATTCAATGGCATCCAATCCCCCAAAAGCAACGTATTCCGACCGAATGGCCCAGAGAAGCTCCGACAATTACTTTCAATGACTCCGATCTTAGCGGCACAACAGCCTCCCACATCGATCTGTTGGTTATCAAATTACGCGTAAATCGGTTCACCATTGAACGCATTCTCATAGACCTAGGGAGTACTTCAGAGGTTATGTATTACAAAACTTTCATCAAACTCGGCTTCAACGAGTCAGATCTGTCTTCGGCGCCTCACCCATTGTTCGGCTTTAATACGAATCCTGAGTACCCGTTAGGGAAGATCATACTACCTGTTCGAGTGGGCTCCAGCACGGTCGGAGTAGAATTCCTGGTCGTAAAGCTCTTTTCGCCGTATAATGTCATCATGGGGCGAACCTGGTTACATATTATGAAGGCCGTTCCAAGCACTTATCATCAGCTTGTGCGCTTCTGTAGACACCCCATTTTTGACCGCCCTTAAGACTTGGACGCGACTGATGGTTTACGTGGTGGAGAAAGGTGTGCAGGGGAAAGGTTCAGTTTCTTCGGCAAGGAGAGAGTCAAATCTCAACTTCATATTTCTTTTTGGACCAAAACAATCTTGATCAAAATATTTTAGACCTTAAAATCTTCTCTTTCAAAATGTTTTTGAAATAAAGTTTTTACGATGTTCCGAAGCTCGCATTTTGTCAAATGTTGCGCTTTTCGGTAAACCGAGCAAGGACAAAGTGGAAATGAATGAAAGAGAGACGAAATCTTTGAAACATCTTTCAAAACACCTTGTCTAGGGGTTTGGAGTTGAAGAAAAGAGCAGAAGAGAGACGAAAACTAGTTTGGGAGAAGTTCGACATGAATCCGGGTAGGACCGAAACTGTGCGGCTTCACCGAAACGGGCATAACTCTTTGTACAGGAGGAATTTTGATGCAAGGTTGGCGCCATTGGAAAGATAACTTCTGGGGCTTCAATTTGGCCACATGGAAAACCAGAAAATCAGATGGCCGACCACTTACACGGTCAAAAGTGGTTCAGCATGAATCCAGGAAGGAGAGAAAAAGTCAAGCAGTCCTCGCTAAATCGGGCTTATTCATTTGCATACTTGGATTTAAGATATAAGGCCACCACCGTTGGAAAGCTTACTTCTGGGGCTTCATTTTGCACTCAAGAATCTCCTAAATCCAAGTTCGGGTGGGGGAGATATGGTTGGTTGAAGTAGGGTATCAATCCGGTTGGACCGAATTTGCGCGGTTTCACCAAAACAGGCATAATTTTTTGCACAGGAGGAATTTTAATGCAAGGTTTGCGGTATTGGAAAGCTAACTTCAAGGGCTTCATGGATGACCAGCTTTGGAGCTTGAACCCTTTGACCCCTGGTCGGCCGACCAGGGCAAGTGGTCGGCCGACCAGGGCAAGTGGTCGGCCGACCACTTGAACTGGTCGGCCAGCTCTCAGCTGTTTTGTCTCTGTGAGTGTGTTCCAGCTGTGCCAGTTGGGAGGCATTTGTTGCATCCTCCATATACGTGTATGAAGGATGTTCAACCTAGCTTTGAAGCTTCTTGGAGAAGCTTTAGACCTTCTCCTCTATAAAGGAAAGGGCCCTCTTCCATTGCTAGGGTTCAGAATTTCCAGAGGCTCATACACACACACTCCTCCATATCTCTCTATTCCAAGCTCCAAAAACCCTTGTTCTTGGTCCCATTGCACCACACCTCCTAGCACAACACCTCCACCATCCATCCAAGCACCTTGGAGCTGATTTTCAGAGGTTGAAGACTCACTATTTTGGTCCAGAAGTTGCTGGCCTTCTTCTTCAAGGGTAAGTCTCTATTTCCCCCATTTTGACATTGTTTTGCTTCATAGTTTAGCCCTATTTTCAAGCATTTTTGGACTTTGACATAAACTAAAAAAATTCTTTTTTTGAGCTCCTCTTCAAGTTTGTTCAAGGTCATTTTTCTGTTCGGGGTCACCTTCCCCCTTGCATGCTTCATTTCCTCATGTTTTGAGCATGTACGAGAGCATTTTTGATGGTCTTGGTTTGGCCTTTTAGCCACTGAAATCCAGTGGATTTTCAGTGGCTAACATGTGTTTTTGAGCTCCAAAATCAGAGAGGGGTGACCCTCTCACCCCTTGTTCTCTTTACTAGCTTTGTTGGCCTTCCAAAGGGCCCCCCATTTGCATGTTTCAAAGTCACATTTCAGGCCCTATTTGGTGAGTTTTAAGGTCTGCCTTAGCTCTGTCCGGAGCCCTTTTGGCCATATTAGGTGTCCCTCTTGCATGTGTAGAGTAACCGTCTTCATAGCCTTTCAAAGGAGCCTTTACTTGCATGCTTCCTAGCCTCATTTCAGGCCATTTTCAGTGAGTTTGAGGGCCTTCATAACCTCTGTCCAGAGGTGGTTTTGTCATGTGGGGTGTCCATCTTGCATGTGTAGAATAACATTCTTTTGGCCTTTCAAAGGAACATATCATTCTTGTATGCATTGACCTTGTTTCCATGAGTTTTTGGGCATTATTTGACATGGCATACTTCTGACTTTGCTGGTTCGGTGACCTCTTGATTGCCTCACATACTTATAGTGCAAATCCTCTTTAACTAGCTTACATTGCATGCTATGTTGACCCTTGATTCTAACACTTTTTGGCCATGCCTTAACCTGATTTTGTACATATTTTGGACTGCCTTAGCTCTGTTTTTGGGTCTCATGGTCGAATGATGCTTGTTTTGCATGCTTGTAGTACAATATCCATGCTTAGCTTTGAGTTTTGAGGTCTATTACATGCATATACTGAGGTGTTTTCATGTTTTGGGGCCATTGCACATCATATTTCAGAGCTTACATGTATGCCATATTCCCATGATTTTCACTCTTTAAATGCGTTTGAGAGTTATGCTTGAATGCCTCATTCACTGGCCATTGCATGAGCTTCATTTGAATGCATTCCGAGCCGCCATCCCAACATATTTTGCCACTGTCTTGGACCTGCCTAAGGTCTGTTTAGGGTTGGTTTCATCATTGGAGCATTATTTTGCATACCTATAGTGTAATCCATTCCACTAGTTTCGGTATGCGGGTCATCTAGCATGCATCGGGTGAGGTGTTTGCATGTTTCGAGACCATCTTGTATGCTATTTCCGAGCTGGAATTTGTGTCATTGTATGCCATGTGTCATCCCTTGCCATGCTTTGGTAGAGTGGCATTCGATGCCTTAGGTTCGGTCCCTTGCATTGGGCATGTTTGCATGAGCGTTCTTGTCTAATTTCAATTGTGTTTGGCCACTGATTTGAGTGTGGCTGAGGTCCACTCACATTGGTTTAAGTCCATCTTGCATTGTGTATGCCATTTAGTTCATGTTGTTGCATGTTTGGCCATTGCATTGTGTATGCCATAGTTTAGTCCATGTGCATTGAGTATGCCATGTGTAGTTCATAGCATTGTGTATGCCATTTGCATGCTTGCATGTCATTTCTTGCATCTTTGTATCATTTAGTCGCATTACATTAGGATTGCATGCTAGAAGTTTCATTGAGCATGCCATTCTTGTTTCATCATGTTTGGGATAGGAGTTAGCCCAAACACGGGAAACAAGGAGCGTTTTATACTCCAAGTGATGAAACGTGCCTCGATTCTCGGTCACCGACACTCTTGACTATCCATGATAGAGTTGTTGGCTTTAGACGTTTATTTGTGCATTCATGTCACATTAAGTCGTACAATTCGACTCCTTGGCCATCATGCATCGAGTTGCGTGATTGGTGGTCCGAGGATCGAGGGTTACACTCCCTAGAGCCTATGCTATGATGGGGAGAGTGGTCGAGCACACACTTGTTGAAAATACCTTGCCATGTTTCCTTATTGCTTTGTGTTGTACAAAACCAGAATCCAGGGGCAGAAAGTGGTCGGCCGACCAGGTTTTTTGGTAGGCTGTAGCACGCGCCCGCGAGGGGCCCTCGCTAGAGTTCGGACTCGATGCGTGTATCACGGTTCTTAATCTGAACCAAAGAGTCCAAATCCGGCAAATCGTTTTGAGAAACAGATTTTTTTTGAAAGAAGTGCCAAACATGGATTGCTTTGCCAGATACAGAGTCACCACCTAAATATTTTTATTTTGGGGGAATTTAGGAAACCCTGACTCGGTGCCAAAGGCCACGTGTCCGTCATCACCAAAGTTGCCTCGGCTCGGGAACTTGGGTACGATTAGGGAAGGTCAGCTATGAGCACCCCCTCTCGCCCGATCCAAAGATCGGCCTCTACTAACCGTGATATCCGTTTTTGAAAACGTTATGCGTTCTTATTCCGGTTATTAGCCTAAAATTACTATGTTATGCGCACAGCAAACAAGTATAGACTAGATTGCCTAATTTGGAAATAAGCATTGCATATCCGTTTGTTTTGGAAAAATGTTTTGGAATTTGCTACTCGTAAGTAGGCTAAAATACGGATTTTAACGAGTTTTTCCAACTCAGACAATCCAACCTTCACCCATAGGCATTCAAACAGTTTATCACATAAGCATCTAGCCACATGGTAAGCATGCTGTCATGATAGCATTCACACGCATGTGGTATGCTAAAGCATGAAAATACTTACATCGTACTCCGTGCCAAAACAATAAACTAGTTAGCCAACATGCATGGTCCTAGGTCATGTCAAATTGACTAATGCAACACATACAGGATGCAATTTAGAGTAGGCTCGGCTAACCTAAACATGGCATGTGAAATGCAATCAATTGATGCACGTATTCAATTTGGAATTGAAGTGCAAATGCGGTTAGCATGATATACCGAGCCTGGTGTATGCAAGACAAATGTATGGATGCACATATGCGTAGCATAAGGTATGCTAATTTAAACATGCCCTAATCTACCTTCATAAGCAGGTAAATAAAAGGGAAGAAAGAAGTGGGGATTGGAAGCCATGCACACACATGCACCCACACTTATTACAGATTTGCCCTCGCCCGGAGGGACCAAAAGAATAATACAGTTTGAATAATGAATTAACTATCTTAACTAATTAATTATTACAGATCACCTAATTAATTAACAAATTAACTAAGCATAAGAAAAGCAATAAAAGGGGCCTCGGGGAGAGGGTTCGATGCGCGCGTGCTCGGTTCTTGCTCGGAAGTGCACTGCCATGCATAGGTCGCCTCTGTTTTCCCTGCTCTGTTCCTCTGGAGACTGCCAAAGTCTCAGGATTGCTTCCCTGGACATTGGGAGACACCATCGGCTGGGTAGAATAGCCACCGGCAGGGGTATGTGATCGTCGGCTGTTGATGAAGCTATCGGCTCAGGAAGGATTGCCGGTCGGCACTGAACACTGCCGGTCGGCAGAAAGTTCCTGCAGAATCTGCAATTGACAGCAGCAGAGGACAAGGCATAGCATGGCAATGCAATTCAAGCAATGTATGCACCAATCCTATCCCTTATCATGTGTATGACTCAAAGGGACATGGTCCTTGGTTCTCGGACCATCAAGCGCGCATTTCAATACGTGATGGCCCAAAGAATCAAGTGTGCATTTTGATATGGAATGCAATGCACATGAACAAGCCAATGGGACTCCACCTCTATCACAAGCATTTCAAGAGGCCAAGCATGCATGCAAATGGAATGCAATCCTAGGCATGTAAGCTAAGGATGTGACATGGCAATGTAATGCATTCATGCAATTATGTAAGCAAGTATGCGAGGCAAACATGCAAACGAGCAAAGGGTAGACTTAAGCGTGATTTAGGCAGCCCTCACTAAGCCCAAAAACAATGGCCAAAGTGCCCGAAATGAAGGACTAATGGCATGCAAGCATGCATGCAAATGATCTCCAACACTTCAAATGTCAAAGAGCAATTCTCAAGCACACTTAAGAGGATGCAAACATGGACATATAGCGTGCAAATTAAGCCTTGAAAATCATGCTATAGGAGGTGCCAAACCAACTTAAACAAGACAAACATAGCATGCATCGATAGTCTAAAACCCAAGACAAGCCAAAAGGCTTAAGCCAAGACTAAGTCAACCAAGCCTCACAAGGCTAAGAGGACTTAGAAAAAGGTCTAAGGGCAGGCCTAGACAACACCCAAGGGACACCTAGATGGCATCTAAGTGGCTCAAATTCAAAAGCATGCACAATGACCAAAACATGGAGCATGCAAGACAAGCTTTCAAAGCTTCAAAGAGGCATCCAAGGCAAGCATACAAGCATGTTAAAGGGACTGAAATAACATGGAAAATGGTCCCAACTCACTAAATTAAGGCAAGGATGCATGCTATACATTCACACACTTAAGGCCAACAAACCAAAAATGCAAAGGGGCTATACTAAGCATGCCAAAGTCGACCCAAACAACTAAGGACAGACCTCAAACCATAATCAAAATAAGCACGAAAGCTTCACAAAGCCAAGCCTAAAACATGCTAGAACAAGGTTTACAATCTATAAGGCATGTTAAGGCCTAAACATGCCATTGACAAGGTAGGTAATGCTAAGCAATGTGCATGGTGTACCAAAACCAACATAACAATGCATTTCATGCAAAATAGCATATAATAAAGCAAGAACAAGTCAACATGAGACTTAGCTAGGTGCCCTATCAGAAGGCAAATGGTCAATTTTCAAGACAACAAGGAGAGGGGGGACCCTCTCTTTCTTTAGACCTCAAGGCCACCATCTCAACTACTGAAATCCTCAACGATTCAGTGTGAGGGAGGCCAATACAAGTTCCGGAGTTTACACAAAAAGCACAAAATGGGCCTCCAAGCTTGGAGGGTCAAACAACCTCAAACCCAAAACACCTAAACAAACTATTAGAGGGCCTAAAAACGAACTCTTTTATAATTATTACATAAGGCGTCAAAAAGCAAGTTCTAAGATAGGCAAAAATACAATCAAAATGGAGAATAAGGGACAACTTCTTACCCCTTGAAGACCTCTTCATTTAAATGAAGCTCCAGCAACTTCTTTATGCTCAACAGCTCAAAACTCTGAAAACAATCCCTTAGAAACCTCAATAGCCAAGGGAATGGTGGTAATGGTAGTGTTTGTGAAACTATGAACAATACACTAAAACTCAAGAGGGAGAGTTGAGTAGGTTATAAGCCTCTAACCCTTAAGAACTAGAGCTTCTAACAATAATGTTTCTCTCTAAATATGTCTGATAACCCTAAACCAGAGAGGAGGGCTCCTCTTAATAGAGTTTATTTGTCTGTAAAGCTTACAAGACAAGTGTTTCTAAAGAGAGAGATCCCTCCATACACGTGTATGAGGGGAGCAAATGCCAGAGACAGCTTGTATTAAAATTAATCTGCAAAAGCAAAGGATGACAGTATGCGGCTGCTCAACAAGCCAATTTTGACAAAGTACTTGCGGACCGGGCAACAAAGAAGCCGACCGGCTTCATGCGTGGAACAAAACAACCAGCCGGGGCCCTTTGTGCCATGGCCGTGATGTGTGAGGATGCCGCTCACAAAGGCATTCCCTGCCCTTCAAGCAAAACACAAGTGTTGGTGCATAAATCACACTAAAGCTAGTCGAGTTCGGAGATCCTGAGGGCAAGGCAACGAGCCGAGGATCCTCCGGGAAACTCCAAACGAGACAAAACATGGTGAATGCATCGGTGTGTTCAAACGGTGGAACGTCCAAGTCTTGAGGACGGTCAAAAATGGGTTTGTCTACAGTGCCCCTCTTTGGCAGAAACTCGAAGTCTAACAATGATGGATGAATTGTCAAAGCCCAGAGACGACCATTTTGACAAGGCCGAAGACTTAGACAAAGCATGCAAGACAAACAAGTATTGCGCCCGAAGGCAGGGGCAAAATGCAAGACAATGCACAGAGCCGGGCATAACTTATGATCATGCAAAGAAAAGCTGTAACGAAGCATACATGCGACATTTTAAGCTAGCATACACTGAACTACACTACAATGCAGAAAGGATGTAAGAGAATTATGCAATTCTCAACACGTCTCACTCGGAGGATACAATACCTGTGCGACTCGTCTGGTTGCATCAGCCTCAAATGAACCGTACATACAATATCGTGCCTGCAAAGAAAACAACTCAACAGGTACGATGTTGTTAGCAACATGCATGACAATGCAAAAATGGATGCAAGATGATGTACAATATATACAAAACTACGTATAAACAATGCAAATGAAAATGCAATGTAATTAAAACAGTGCAAACTATATGCAAAGCAATTGAATCATGATCCAATCATGAGCGGTTCGAAACCACACCTATGTCAAATAGATTGATGGAGGTAACAAGTCTGTCTACCATAGAACGGTCAACTGAACTATGAGTAATGTAGACGGACACAAGAACAAGTATTGGGGGGGAATGACATAAGTGGGGAAACGACCCGCTGGGGAAAGGACTACGATCCTAATGCTGGATGCAACAATTACACTACAATGTAGTATACACAATGAAAATGCTGGGAAAAATGACAATGGATATGGCACGCGGGCCAAACCAAATCTTGCCTAGGCAAAGCATATATGCATACAAGCCACGTCTAACATAGAACGGTCCACTGAACTATGCTTCGACACGAGAAGTATGGGCACATACCGGACCAAGCTCAACATGGAAAGGCGCAAGCCATAAATGGAAGGTGATGCAATGAATGCATGCGAACTACAATGCAATGCGCACTGGGATGGAAAAGATACGATAGATAAGGCACGCGGGCCAAACCAAATCTTGCCTAGGAAGGGCATGTACACGTACAAGCCGCGTCTAACATAGAACGGTCCACTGAACTATGCTTCGACACGAGAAGTATGGGCGCATACCGGACTAAGCTCAATCATGGAAAGGCGCGAGCCATAAATGGAAGGTGATGCAATGAATGCATGCGAACTACAATGCAATATCTACAAATATGCAATGGAATGGAAATAGATACAATGGATATGGCCTGCGGGCCAAACCAAATCTTGCCTAGGAAAGGCATGTACACATACAAGCCGTGTCTAACATAGAACGGTCTACTGAACTATGTTTCGACGTAAAAAGTATGAGCACATACCAGACCAAGCTCAACATGGAAAGGCGCAAGCCATAGGCGGAGGTGATGCAGTGAATGCATGCAAGCTACAATGCAATGTACACTACGCAACTATTTACGATGGTACATGACAATGCAACTATATTTTTTGTTTTATTTTTGTTTTTTGAAATGCAAATGCATGATGATGCATGACTTCGAAGTGCACGACAACGCGCGGCTTTTAAGGTGCACGTGAACTTGAATATGTGACGACGCGAGTCGCTTGAACTACATGTATAATGTAACTTATCAAAAGTCGTTCGGGCACGACAAACACCGAAGGGCTTGCACCTTCAGAGGATTTAAGGTCTCCTAGACCGTGGATATTCTCGATATGTCTCACTCGGAGTATATCATACCTGTCCGGTTCGTCTGGTTGCACCAACTTTAAATGAACCGTACATACAGTATCGTGCCTGCAAAGAAAACAAACTTAACAGGTACAATGTGATTAACAACATGCACATTAATGTGCTTAGAAATGCGTGACAGCGCAAAGCAAGTGGAAAGCATAACAATGTGGTGGAAGCACAGACATGTAAGTGAAGCACGCGGTCTACGCAGGCAACGAAATTGATCATAAGCATGTGGTCTACGCAAGCAATGAAATTGAACATGAGCATGCGGTCTACACAGGTAGAACATGCGATCTACGCAAGTAATGAAATTGAACGAACATGCGGTCTACGCAAGCAAAACATGCGGTCTACGCAAGTAATGAAATTGAATGCAATCATGCGGTCTACGCAAGCAAAACATGCGGTCTACGCAAGTAATGAAATTGAACGAACATGCGGTCTACGTAAGCAAAACATGCGGTCTACGCAAGCCAGGACATCGAACATAAGCATGCGGTCTACGCAAGCAAAACATGCGGTGTACGCAAGTAATGAAATTGAATAATCATGCGGTCTACGCAAGCAAAACATGCAGTCTACGCAAGTAATGAAATTGAACAATCATGCGGTCTACGCAAGTAATGAAATTGATTGCAAACATGCAAAATGCAATAAGATGCGCAAAACCGCGCGATGCATTTTTAGACGACGCGAGCGCACAAGACAGTGCGATTGATATGGGATACGCATGGGGCAACTTCTGAGTTTTGTAAAAGCCAAAAGAATACGAAAAGGATACACTTTGCATGAATTCGAGTGCCACGCACAGAAGACACGATCCGAGGTCAAAACGAAAGCCGATTGAGCGTCGGAAATGCACTGTTTTGCACTGTTTTGATCACTGAAGGCCCTGAACCACACATATAACCCAAACAAGGATGTAGAAGGCTCAAAGACCACTGTAGGAGACCACCGGATTCCCACCGGCCATTAGAATGCATCACCAGCCGTCCATCGGCCTTCATAAAATTCTATTGGCACAAAATACTGCCGGCCGACAAAGAGTGTGGCCGACCGGCAAACTATTCCTGTTCGGGGAAGTTTCGACATTTCGGCCATGGGTCTTTAAATATAGGGCCTCTAGCCCTATATTTTTCACATCCTCTTGCTCGAAAATTCTCTCTCTCTCTCTCTAGAGTGTTTTCGTCCTTCGATCTCCTCGTTTTCTTGCGTTCTAGCCTCGATTTCGTTGTTTGATTCGCGTATATCTTCGCGTTTCGAACATTTTCATCCGAATATTTCTTCATTTCGGTGCTTCCTTTGCCATTTCCACCTTTTGGGGTTTATTCCCCTCGAGTTTCTCTCGACTTGCGTGCCTTTTCCACTTCTCGACTTCTCGGGCCACTTTTCACCCTCTCGGGTTGACTTTCCGGTTGACTTTCCACATTTTAGCCCGGTTTTCCCTTTTTCGGCTATTTTCTCACCATTTGTGACATGGCCGACGATATTCCACAGGGCGGGACTCCCCCGGATCACGAGATGGATCCCGGGGTTGAGCTCCTCCCGTTGAGCGTACGCCTGTTCGACCCGGCGACCTACCGGCCGGCGATTCATGTGCTACCTCCTGACGGACTTCGCCAGTTTCGGAGTTTCGACAGAGCGATGCCACCAGAGCTCCTCCTGCGTGAGCCTACATCTCACTTATCCTTCCGCACTTCCGAGGTAACATTCCTCTCTCTGTTTTATTTTCTACAATGTAGAATATAAAAACTGCCATAGCTGATTACATTCTTTAACTGCTTGACTCAAATACACTGACACACTGTGCACTGTAGTTGATCGCAACTATACTGGCAACTGATATCTGTTTGAGGCTGCCATGTGCACACACTGTAGTTTATTGCAATCACATCGATACCCGATATCTGTTTGAATTTGAAAAACTTGCACGCATGCTATATTTGTACCGAACCACGCCAACACGTTGACACATCACACGTTGTAGCTCACTATAAGCACACCAGCACCCGGGATATGTTTGGATCTGAAAAACTTTCACACATGCTGTATACCTGTATGCTTCTTAAAACTGCATTTTGAATATTGCCTCGCAATTATTTTTGATTACAAGGGGATTCCCATACCGTCCGCGGGTATGGGAACATTGCCGTTTGGGACTGGTATGCTGAGCTCCCCGACGCAGTTCGCCACATTGTGGACCAGGCGGGCTTCGGCGCTTTCTGCCGGGGATTA
The DNA here is from genome assembly GCF_004153795.1 of Camellia sinensis. NCBI lineage: Eukaryota > Viridiplantae > Streptophyta > Magnoliopsida > Ericales > Theaceae > Camellia > Camellia sinensis. Next base: position 20,015 of record NW_021027087.1, on the reverse strand, counting down.
TCCAGACTCACGACCTGCAGGCCCTTGCTCGCGGCTCTAGTGGAGAGGTGGTGGGACACCACTGACTCGTTCCATCTATCTGCGACGGGAGACATGACGATGACTCCCTATGATTTCTCGATGCTCACAGGCATCGGGGTAGGGGGTGATCCGATCCCCTTCGACACTGATATGGACGAGTGGACTGCCGCTCAGATCCATCTACTTGGCGAGGTGCCACCTCTCGCCCGTCCAGGCTTTGTTCGTTACTCCTGGTTCGAGGTACAATTCAGGGTCCAGCCCGCGTTGGTGGAGGAGGCGCAGATGACCCAGGAGGCCGTGGAGAGATATGCGCGCGGCTTTCTCATGTTCCTGCTGGGGACGATCATTTTCGCCGACCGGGCGAACACCGTGCCCCTCTTCCTACTTAGTGCACTGGTGGATGTCAGGCAGATCTTGCACTATGATTGGGGTGGCGCCGCTCTGGCCACACTTTACGGGTATATGAGCTCGGCTTCCCGTGGCAGCGGACAGTTGCTCGGAGGCTACTGGTGTGCTTGGGAGGTACGTTTCTTTCCTACTTTTCATTTCTGCTTTTCTATCTTCTGTACTCTGTACTGTTTTCTGTGTTGTACACACTGTAGTCTGCTTTTCACTAACTGTATACTGCACACATGGCACACACATACACTCTGCTTTACACTGACTGTACACTGCTCACACCGTACACTGTACACAATGCACTGTCTGCACAACACACTGTACAACATGTGGCCTTGTTATTCCTGTTTTATCTTGCATTCCGCTCTTATCTGATAATCATATTGATGTTTCCTCTGCAGTTGTGGGTCTATGCCTACTTTCCCAGGCTCGCACCTGTACCAGACACGGAGACCCCCCTTGTTGTCCCGTTCTCGCAACGTTTTGACGTGAGATGCGTGCAGAGGCCACGAGAGACATTCAGCTTCTTTCGCCGCTACTTCGACACTATCACCCCTGCCGAGGTATGTTTTATTTCAGAATTTATCTAAGCTTTGCTTTTCACTGCATATTTCAATAACGATGGATAACAAACTGTATGTCACTTTCAGATCACTTGGCGGCCCTGGGCTCCGTTGCCAGCGATGATTCGGGACCGATTTGCCAGTGCTGAGGAGACCTCGCGTTTCCGGATCTTACTGGAGGGCCTGGTCTGTTAGGCTTGGTACCTGGGTGAGCGTTTCCTACGCCAGACCCTAGGGTTACCAGAGCAGATAGTCCCAGTTCACCCTCCTGAGGACATGAGGGAGACCGAGAGACTCACTATCGAGCAGATGGCCGATTATACTATCGGTTGGGAGGCGACCCGCTTCAGAGGCATCGGCGATTACAGAGAGTACGTGCAGACGTACATTATGCGGTCTCTGAGCGGCGTCCGTCGAGCTGAGGGAGCTAGGCCCGTGGCGCTAGCAGTTAGGGCAGGAGCGGGAGCTGGAGCAGGAGCTTCGAGAAGGGCTCGAGTTCGTGGCAGGGGCGGAGTTCAGGGAGGACGGGGGACCGGTTGGCCCGCTCTGCCCACTTTACTGACATACAGAGGGCAGGATAGGGCGACCTACTAGATCCCCTTTGCTCCTCCCCCGGCTGGTCATGAGTTAGCCAGCATCCTCGACTTGCCTCCGGTATGTATTACTTCATTTTGCATCTTGCATTGGCATTTCATTTCAGTTTATTTGATATTCCGCAGAATACTGATATATCTTGTACTCTTGCAGGCGTCCTCCGAGTTACACCCGGCAGTCCGTGGAGTTGAATGCCTTCATGATGGAGATACTACAACGGACCTTTGACCTCCTGGCCCTCTACAGTATTTCGGTATGCTCTTATGAACACGACCTCAAATCACTCACAAGCTGATTCACGTATGCCTAATGCACGACACAACACTTGACACACTAATCTCATAGCATCTGATACACTGCATACACTGCGTTTATACACTGTATTCTGCACTGACAAACTGCACACGGCATTGACACACTGTACTCATACACTGCATTCTGCGCTGATAAACTGTCCACGGCATTCACACACCGTACTCATACATTGCATTCTGCACTGATAAACTGTCCACGGCATTCACACACCGTACTCATACACCGCATTCTGCACTGATAAACTGTCCACAGTATTCTGATGCATTTGCCTTTTATGTACTTTTCCAGCCTCCCTTCCAGATTCCCGTCGTAGGAGGTGCTCCAGCTGGACCTTCCGTCCCCGCCCGAGGGAGAGATGAGGAGGGCAGAGTATTCCCTCGCACCAAGACGGGGCGCACTCATGTCGGGAGTAGTTCGCGGGCCCCAGTCCCTAATAATGATGACGAGGAGTCGAAGGCGGAGGTAGAGTCGGAGGCGGAGTCATCGGAGGAGGAGACCGGAGGCGGCACTGGCTCGGGCTCTGATGACGATGCTGATGATGCTCCTGGACCTTCGTCCAGGAAGAGGACTAGGACAGACCGATAGCCCTCGGAGCCGCTTGACATGGATACAGATTTTTGTTGTTTTTCTTCTTTCTTGTGCTTTTCCCTTTTGTTGGTAGTTAGGATACTTTGTACTGCCGCAGGCAGATTTTTGTTTCCAAAACTTGTGTACTTGAAAAGATGATGAAATAAAACAGGCTTTTTATCTGAAAAAGTGTTTACGTCCATATATCTTTACATTTCATGCTTTGCATTGTATCACACCATATTACACCTCAATGTAAATGAAATTGATTGGTTGTCTGAAAATTGAACACTTGCACTATAATAATCAGATAACTAAACAACCAACAGCAAAAATAACCCAAGCAAACCACTGCCTAATTCTGGACACACAGTCCTTACTCTACTGGGAATTAATCTGCATACAGTCCATAACACAACATTTGGTTTCATTTTTCACACAGCAAATCCTGGACAACCAGCCCAATCTGACAAGACAGACTACGGGGATGAAACCAGTTGAAGTTGAAGCACACTCAGATACCCCAATTTTTTTTGTTCTTTTACTTCGCACAGATGTAGAGAATGGCACAGCACTCTGAGCATAAACGATTTTCGAAATAAAACGGATTTTCAAACCGGGGTATTGAGCCTACAACTGAACACAACGGGAAGGACTCAAACAAAAGGGTACACGACCTAAACACATCGAGTAACACTCGGAAAAGACTCAAAACAAAGGTTGAGGTAAACAAAACAAAAGACACGACATACAGACGCGTTAACGGGGACGGGGGACCTCAGATCACGAGGAGCCAGTTTCTCTGGGTATTGTTTCCCACCCTTTTCTCACTTGTGATTCTCACATCACTCTGGCACTCAAGCTCGGTTTTTCTCTCAAAACCCTTCGGCTCGCTTTTTCTCTCAACTTACACCTCTCTATTCTTTATTCTCTCATTTTTCGTCCCTTCCCGAGGTGATCAATGAATGAATAGGAAGTTACGGGTTAATGCCCAATGCCGTTAGCTCACAGCTATTTCTTCTGGTGGGTAGAGTGCCCTCCTGGCAAGTATGTTGGCGACGGGGGAAAGACAGAACGTTTGACTCAACTACGCCCCTAGTTCATCATTTTGACCATTTTTTTTTGTTTTGGTTTTCTACTAAAACAGTTTTGATCAAGATGAGAGTCGGATTAACGTACTTGTTCAATTTTTGATTTGAAAATCATGCAAGTCAGACTATAAGCACTGAAAATTTTCCTTTTTGGGTCCAAGAAAATGGTCCAGTTTTGGAAAATGGAATAGTTTTCGAGAAAATAGTCAACCTCAGTAAAAATTTTCAAAAACTATTTTGCAAACAGTCAATGCTCAACAAGCATGGAACTTACTCTTTGAGATGCGCAACCTCGGATCGGAGGCAATGGAAAATTGCCCCTGGCTTGAAGAACGCTGCACGGCAACGAAAAGTTGCCCCTGGTTTGAACGGCAGCTCACGGCAACGGAAAGTTGCCCTTTGCTTGGATGATGCCGCAGTAGTTCGCAAACAGTCTTCATTTGTGGTGGTCGAACTCTTGGACACGGAGATGACGAAGGCGGTCATAACAAATATATGGACACAGTCACTTTGGAAGCGTTGGCGACTGGACTTTGGGGTGAAATCGAAACCATTGTATGGATTGAAACGCTATGAAAGCGTTGGGGGCTGGACATCAAGATGAAGTTGCCTACGTATCCCAAACATGGGAATCAAGCCTTAGGTAGTTCTGGTTAAGGTACACTCGGGTATTTTAACCTTCACTTTTCAGGCTAACTTTTGCCAAGGTGCCCGATGCGGGTTTTCGACCTTGCGAGCTTCTTTTCATTTTCTTTTCCTTTTTTTTTCTTTGATTTCTTTTTCTCTTCTTTTTTGCATTTTATTTTTTATTTCTTTTTTCTTTTCTTTTGCATTTTCTTTTTTTTTCTTTCTTTTTTCTTTTCTTTTGCATTTTTTTTTATTTTTCTCTTGCTCTAACTTTTGCCTGGGCCGCCCTTCCGGGTTTTCGGCCCAGCGAGCCTCTCAAAGGGTAAAAGTGTAACAAGTCCATGCCAAATGGTTTTTGAAGTTGAAGCCTCTCTGTATCTAGGAGAACGACTATTGCAATGATTTGCAGAAGAATCCACCATGGCTGCTCCACGAGCTTCTTCTGGTGAGATCTAATCTTTTTGATTCGGCTTTGGTGCCTCTTGTTCGAGGGCTGCTTCAAAATTGGCCACACGGGCCTCCTCTGACAGTTGACCGTTGAATGTTCCGAATAAGTTCGAGGTTCAACACAAACAGGTCGAATCTTGAGGCTGAGAGCGATCCTAGGCTGCACAATCTCAAGAGCAATTCCAAACAAGTCTTCACAGGACCGCGCAAAACATTTTGTTTTTGAAGGTTTTTAAGAAAGCGACAAATCGCTCGGGCTGAAGATAGTGTGGAACCAATCTGGATCAAGCCAGGATCTTTCTCAGTACTCACGCCGACAAGCATGATTTCATTCATAAAAAGGCTTAGCATGCCTCTCTTTCTCTAAAAAATGATCAAAAATTTGTAAAACCTGAGGAATTCCTTCCTCTTCGTTTTTATCACTGCAGTGTTCAAAAGGGGTTTTTGAAAAAACTCAGGTTAATGCAATGAGTTTGGCGCGTAGGAGAGCAGGCGAGATGTACTGTCAGCCCAATCAAATCCTCTGGCACAACTAACTTACACTGAAAGCAAGCATGAAAATGAGATAGCCACAGCTGTTTCATTCAGATTTGTCGGTATAACTGGCCCCTCGGCAGAAACAGACTAAAAAACAAAAACGGGTAATTACAAGACAAAACGGTGTTCGAGGCAACAACCCCGGAATCACCTGGTATTCTATACAAAGGGGACTGACTCGGTACAACAAGGCAGACCCTTAAGCAAAAAGACTGACTCAAGACAAAGTGACAGACTCAAAACAAAAGACTGACTCGATACCCAAGCCAGAATTTTACAAAGCTAGCGTTCACAGATGCTCAAAAATGCGTGCCAGACGCCACATCCAAAATATACCAAATGTTGCCCGCAGGTGGTTCACTTTCTGATTACATACTTGCAGTATCTGTGTCCTCAAAATCCAATAACTGGGTGGTAATGGACTTGGCTGAGGTAGGCGGGAGGATAACCTCGTTGTCAATCAAATCTTGCACCTCATGACGGAGGCGGAAACAATTGTCGGTAGCATGGCCTGTCTGCTGGTGGTACGCGCAGTACTGAGTAGCATCATGCGTAGCAGGGAGATTCTTCGGGAGAGGCCGAGGCTCCAAGGGTTTAAGGTGTCCCCTCTCGACAAGGATCTGAAGTGCCTTAGACAGAGGCATGTAGAGAGCATAAAAGAGCCTGCGCCCTCGGGGCAGGTATTTTGAAGTCTGAGCGTTCTTACTAGCCGCACAAGCAAAAGGGTCGGCAGGCACTGCCTTGGCTTTTTTATCTCTCCCAGGTGCAGGGGCGGGAATAGGAGAAACTGTTCTAGCATGACGGGGCCTATCTCGGTTTTCTGACTGACTTAAACTACCCTCAGGTGGAGTGGGGAAAGCATCCTCCACAGCTCTTGTCACAATTGCAGATATCTGTTGCTTGTTCATCCCCGCGGCTTTCAAAGCCTCGACTGCCCACAGCAGTTGTTCAATGGGATCGACTTCTGCTTTCATCTTGTTCTTGCCTCTGGCCTCAGCCTGATCGGGGGTTTGGGTTACTACATCAGAGCGAAGCCCGGCTGTTGCTGATGCGTCGTTGTCGTAGCTGGCGGCAACCTCTGGTTGGCTGAGCTCTATCACAATCTGCCCCAGTAGCGGGGGCTCCTGTGGCATGAAATTCCCAACATACGGTGCCGCTGGCGGTGAAGCCGACATTCCGTAGGCTAGATCGGCCACGGATCTCTGGAGGTCACTGATCATTCCCATTAGCTCGAATGTAGTGGGCTCGCGAGCCTGATACAACTGGGGGGTCCAGACCGGGTGTGTGACAGGCAACCTGGGCAGATGCGATGCATCAACATTGGTTTCATCCAGCAGGGTGATCCCTTGATCTAGCGTAGCTGTCATAACCACAATCTCTTCTGAATTCTGCGTCATCATAAGTCCTGCCTCAGCAAAGGGGGAACACTAGCTATTCTGTATCAATTCTCTGGATACTCTGAACTGAAAGGAAAAACAAACAGCATTTCAGCCCAAATAGATCAATCACAAGTGTAGCCGAACAACTGCACTCTACTACTGATCATTGTTCCCCAGAATCACTGTTCCCAAAACTGAACTTGATACCCTCAGATAACTGATTTCTCGACAATACTGATACTGGTGCCCTCGGGCCCGATACTCAATCTTGCAAACTGACATGTAAGTTCCCCTGTAGAGATACACTGTAAAAGCATGTAGCAAGTAAAGAGAGCCGAAACACCCCTATGTTGGGGTAGGGTTTCCCTGTCCTATTTTGTCAGGAGCTAGGGTTCCACTATGCACGCAGCAGTTTTCAAACAACCTAACATCGGGTAAGCAACCTGTCCTAGCTTGGAATGGTCACTACAGATTTCGATATGCACTAGGTCGAATGGTCGAAAAGGGTGCCCCGGTAAAACCGGGGTTTGTGTTCCCATACTGTCAGAGCCCACAACCGGTCAGCCTTATGGTCATGTCTTGACAAGACACGCCTCCAGCAAACTGTTCAGGAATGGAAGATGGCAAACACTTTGTTCCTAGGCGCACCAATGCACATGCAATGCAAAGAAACACATAAATGTAATCAAAAGAGGAAGTCCCGAGTTCGAGTCAAGCTCTCTAAATTCCCCAGCAGAGTCGCCAGAAATTGTAGCACGCGCCCGCGAGGGGCCCTCGCTACAGTTCGGACTCGATGCATGTATCACGGTTCTTAATCTGAACCAAAGAGTCCAAATCCGGCAAATCATTTTGAGAAACAGATTTTTTTTGAAAGAAGTGCCAAACATGGACTGCTTTGCCAGATACAGAGTCGCCACCTAAATATTTTTATTTTGGTGGAATTTAGGAAACCCTGACTCGGTGCCAAAGGCCACGTGTTCGTCATCACCAAAGTTGCCTCGGCTCGGGAACTTGGGTACGATCGGGGAAGGTCAGCTATGAGCACCCCCTCTCGCCCGATCCGAAGATCGGCCTTTACTAACCTTGATATCCGTTTTTGAAAACGTTATGTGTTCTTATTCCAGTTATTATCCTAGAATTACTATGTTATGTGCACAGCAAATAAGTATAGACTAGATTGCCTAATTTGAGAATAAGCATTGCATATCCGTTTGTTTTGGAAAATTGTTTTTGGAATTTGCTACTCACAAGTAGGCTAAAACACGGATTTCAATGAGCCATTCCAACTCAGGCAATCCAACCTTCACCCACAGGCATTCAAGCAGTTATATCACATAAGCAGTTAGCCTCATGGTAAGCATACTGCTATGATAGCATTCACACGGCATGCGGATGCTAAACATGAAAATACTTACATCGTACTCCGTGCCAAAACAATAAACTAGTTAGCCAACATGCATGGTCCTAGTCATGTCAAATTGACTAAGCAACACATACAGGATGCAATTTAGAGTAGGCGCTCGTAACCTAAACATGGCCATGTGAAATGCAATCAATTATGCACGTATTCAATTTGGAATTGAAGTGCAAATGCGGTTAGCATGATGTACCGAGCTGGTGATGCAAGACAAATGTATGGATGCACATATGCATAGCATAAGGTATGCTAATTATACATTCCCTAATCTACCTTCATAAGCAGGTAAATAAAAGGGAAGAAAGAATGGGATTGGAAGACATGCACACACACGCACCCACACTTATTCAGATTTGCCCTCGCCCGAGGGACCAAAAGAATAATACAGTTTGAATAATGAATTAACTATCCTAACTAATTAATTATTACAGATCACTAATTAATAACAAATTAACTAAGCATAAGAAAAGCAATAAAGGGGCCTCGTAGAGGGTCCGATGCGCGCGTGCTCGGTTCTTGCTCGGAAGTGCACTGCCATGCATAGGCCGCCTCTGTTTTCCCTGCTCTGTTCCTCTGGAGACTACAAGAGTCTCAGGATTGCTCCTGGACATTGGGAGTCACCACCGGCTGGGTAGAATAGCCACCCGGCAGTGGTATGTGATCTGTCGGCTGTTGATGAAGCTATCGACTCAGAAGGATTGCCGGTCGGCACTGAACACTGCCGGTCGGCAAAAAGTTCCTGCAGAATCTGTTTGACAGCAGCAGAGGACAAGGCATAGCATGGCAATGCAATTCAAGCAATGTATGCACCAATCCTATCCCTTATCATGTGTATGACTCAAAGGGACATGGTCCTTGGTTCTCGGACCATCAAGCGCGCATTTCAATGCGTGATGGCCCAAAGAATCAAGTGTGCATTTTGATATGGAATGCAATGCACATGAACAAGCCAATGGGACTCCACCTCTATCACAAGCATTTCAAGAGGCCAAGCATGCATGCAAATGGAATGCAATCCTAGGCATGTAAGCTAAGGATGTGACATGGCAATGTAATGCATTCATGCAATTATGTAAGCAAGTATGCGAGGCAAACATGCAAACGAGCAAAGGGTGGACTTAAGCGTGATTTAGGCAGCCCTCACTAAGCCCAAAAACAGTGGCCAAAGTGCCCGAAATGAAGGACTAATGGCATGCAAGCATGCATGCAAATGATCTCCAACACTTCAAACGTCAAAGAGTAATTCTCAAGCACACTTAAGAGGATGCAAACATGGACATATAGCGTGCAAATTAAGCCTTGAAAATCATGCTATAGGAGGTGCCAAACCAACTTAAACAAGACAAACATAGCATGCATCGATGGTCTAAAACCCAAGACAAGCCAAGAGGCTTAAACCAAGACTAAGTCAACAAAGCCTCACAAGGCTAAGAGGACTTAAAAAAAGTTCTAAGGGCAGGCCTAGACAACACCCAAGGGACACCTAGATGGCATCTAAGTGGCTCAAATTCAAAAGCATGCACAATGACCAAAACATGGAGCATGCAAGACAAGCTTTCAAAGCTTTAAAGAGGAATCCAAGGCAAGCATACAAGCATGTTAAAGGGACTGAAATAACATGGCAAATGGCCCCAACCCACTAAATTAAGGCAAGGATGCATGCTATACATTCACGCACTTAAGGCCAACAAACTAAAAATGCAAAGGGGCTATACTAAGCATGCCAAATTCGACCCAAACAACCTAGGACAGACCTTAAACATAGCAAAATAAGCACGAAAGCTTCACAAAGCCAAGCCTAAAACATGCTAGAACAATGGTTTACAACCTAAGACATGTTAAGGCCTAAACATGGCATTACAAGGTAAGTATGCTAAGCATGCATGGTGTACCAAAGCCAACATACAACAATGCTATTTCATGGCAAAATAAGCATAAATAACAGTCAAGACAAGGTCAACATGAGGCTTAGCTAGGTGCTCATTAAAGAGGCAAAAATGGTCCTTTTCAAGGACAACAAGGAGAGGGGGTGATCCTTTCCTTCTTGGGAACTCAAGGCACCATCCTCACCTCTGAAATCCCTCAAGATTTCAGTGGTGAGGAGGTCCAAATACCAAGGTCTCGGAGTTTACACAAAATAGCACAAAATGGGGCCTTACAAGGCTTAGGAGGGGTCAAAAAACCTCAAACCACAAAACACTCTAAACAAACTATTTAGAGGGCCTAAAAGCAGAACTTTTTTATATTATACACTAAGCTCAAAAACAGTTCTAAGATAGGCAAAAATACAATGCAAAAATGGAGAATAAAGGGACAAACTTCTTACCCTTGAAGACCTTCTTCACAAATGAAGCTCCAGCAACTTCTTGAGCTCCAAACTAGCTCCAAAACTCTGAAAACAATCCCTTAGAACCTCAATAGCCAAGGGAAGGTGTAATGGTAGGTGTTTGTGTGCAAAACTATGAACAAATACACCTAGAACACTCAAGAGGGAGAGATATATAGAGATAGGATATATATAAGCTCTAACCCTAGAACTAGAGCTTCTAACAATGTTTTTCTCTCTAAAATGTCTAACCCTAAAGTCAAGAGAGGAGGGCTCCTCTTACAGAGCTTATTGTCTTGTAAAGCTTACAAGACAAGCTTCTAAAGAGAGAGATCCCTTCATACACGTGTATGGAGGGGAGCTAAATGCAAGACAACTGTATTAAAATATCTGCAAAAGCAGATGAACAGTAGTCGGCTGCTCAAAATTGCCATTTTGACAAAATGTATTGCCGACTGGCAACAAAGAATGCCGACCGGTAATATACATTGCCGATGGAAACAAAACACCAGCCGGTGGCCTCTGGCCATGGCCGGTGATGTGTGGGGATGCCTCACAAGGCATTCCCTGCCCTTCTAAGGAAAAACACAAGTGTTTGGTGCAAAACCAGACACTAAACAGTCGAGTTCAGAGATCCTGAGGCAAGGCGCGTAGCCGAGACCTCCGGGAACTCCAAACGAACACAAACACGGATGATCACAGGGTGTTCAAACGGTGACGTCCAAGTCTTGAGGACGGTCAAAAATGGGGTGTCTACATAGGCCGACCACCCTTTTTGGTCTCCACCACAAAGGGGTGGTCGGTAATGGTCTTTCATGTCATTAGCTGGTCGGCAGCCTTCCCACAACCTTCTAGAGTGGAGTTTCAGCCTCTTGGAGCTCTGTGCAAGTTTCTGAAATCAATTGCAAGCAAAGGCGAGTCGGGGCGTCGCAATGGATTTCCCAACAAGGCGACTCGAGCATGCATGCATTCTTTGTCATCCAAAACAGAGCTGGGGCAGTCCATTTGCATGCTAGTTTATTTGCTTATTTAGGGGTTGTTTGGGATGACGTAAATAAGTGTACTTTTTGTCTTTTTACGAAAAGATATGCAGAAAAGTAGAGAGGTGATGTGATGGAAAAAAGATAAAAAGATAAAATGATATATTATTTGAGGTATGCCAAACTTGGCCTTAGTTAATTTGTCGATTAATTAGAGTTGTGTAATAATTAGCTGTAGCTGTTATTCATTTCGGTTCTGTATTATTTATTCAGACCCTCCGAGAGAGGGCACAATTGTGTAATAAGTGTGTATGTGTGTGATGTATGTCTTCCAACCCCACGTCTTTCTCCCTTTTATTTACTAGCTTTTGATGGTTAGTTTAGGGCATGTTTCAATTAGCATACTTATGCTCGCATGTTTGCATCATTCATCTGTATTGCATGCACTGGGCTCGGCGCCTCATGCTAACTGCATTGTATTTTAATTCCATGTTGAATACATGCTATCTGTTGCATTTCATATGCCATGTTTAGAATAGTCGAGCCCATCTTAGTTGTATTTTTGCATGTGTTGCATTAGGCATTTCAGAATAGTTAGAATTCATGCATGATTTCTAATTAGTTTCTTTCTTTGGCTCGGAGTACTCGGTAAGTGTTTATGCTTTAGCATCCTTGCATGTATGTGAGTGGCTGCCATGATAGCATGCTTGCCCTGAGGCTATGTGCTTATGTGATATACCTGCCTGAATGCCTGTGGGTGAAGGTTGGATTATTTGAATTGGAATAATGCATTGACTGTGAGTTTTAAGCGCACTAGATAGTGGCAAAACCATGTTTCCTAAGCCCACCCGAGGGTGGCAAAATCTGCATTTTTAGCCTACTTGCGAGTAGCAAACCGCTTTAAAAACAAGCATGAAATGTTTTGTTCCAATTCGGGTGATCTAGTCTATACTTGTATGCCGTGCGCATCACGTAGTAAGTCTAGGCTAATAACTAGAATAAGAGCACATAATGTTTTCAAAACTCGATATCATGGTTAGTAGAGGCCGATCTTTGATCGGACGAGCGGAGGTGCTCACGAAGTGACCTTCCTCAATCGTACCCAAGTTCCCGAACCGAGGCAACTTTGGTGATGACAGACACGTGGCCTTAGACAAACGAGTCAGGGTTTCCTAAATTTTCCAAAATAAAATATTTAGGTGGCGACTCTGTATCTGGCAAAGCAGTCCATGTTTGACACTTCTTTCAAAAAAATCTATTTTCAAAAACGATTTGCCGGATTTGGACTCTTTGATGATTCATCGGTCTTGCATTGCACTCTGTGAGATTAGATATAGGACCGTGACATTTGAGTCCTGAACTGTAGTGAGCCCATAATGAACAGAACGGGATTTCCCTCCCGGGACGTCCGGGGACGTCTACAGCTTCCCGATAGCCCATGGCATTGAAGAAATCCGTGGCTCCCCGCAATCGGCACAAGCAGAGATTTTATGAAAACTCTATCACTGACCTGACCTGTGGGCTTTGATACTTGTATATATATCACTTCTGCAATGCAAACCATTTTTCTTCGTCGCTCAATTCATTTCTCAAAGCCCCCCTTTGGTGCATGACACCTTAGGGCCGACTAAGACTCCAGATTTGGAGCGCCCTTCGTGGATATCACGATTGGCCAAACTAAGTCTCCAGATTCGGAGCCCCCTTTGGTGCATGACACCTTAGGGTCGATTAAAGCCTCCAGATTCGGAACCCCCTTTGGTGCGTGACACCTTAGGGCCGACTAAGACTCTGAATTTGGAGCGCCCTTCGTGGATATCACGATTGGCCAAACTAAGTCTCCGGATTCGGAGCGCCCTTCGTGGATCTCACGATTGGCCAAGCTAAGTCTTCGGATTCGGAGCCCCTTTTGGTGCATGACACCTTAGGGCCGACTAAGACTCCGGATTCGGAGCGCCCTTCGTGGATATCACGATTGGCCAAACTAAGTCTCCGGATTCGGAGCCCCCTTTGGTGCATGACACCTTAGGGCCAATTAAAGTCTCTGGATTCGGAGCCCCTTTTGGTGCATGACACTTTAGGGTCGACTAAGACTCCGGATTCGGAGCACCTTTCGTGGATATCACGATTGGCCAAACTATGTCTCCGGATTCGGAGCCCCCCCTTTGGTGCATGACACCTTAGGGCCGACTAAGACTCCGGATTCGGAGCGCCCTTCGTGGATATCACGATTGGCCAAACTAAGTCTCCGGATTCGAAGCCCCCCTTTAGTGCATGACACCTTAGGGCCAACAAAGACTCTGGATTCGGAGCGCCCTTCGTGGATATCACGATTGGCCAAACTAAGACTCCAGATTCAGAGCCCCCTTTTGGTGCATGACACCTTAGGGCCGATTAAAGTCTCCGCATCAAACGCTAGTTATGGAGCCCTATCGGCTCAAGATGTCTTTGGGCCGATTAAGACTTCGAATTCGCAGTGCCTCTGACGCGTAACACCCTAGGGCAGATCATACCTCCGAATTCGGAGCACCCTTCTGCACGAACAAAATGAAACAGAACATGCCAACATTCGAAATAAGATGCTTAGCTAAGCATATAAAAAATCCAAAGTAAGACGCAAATGTTTGAAATAAAACTTTTTATTTAATCAAACAGTTGTTACATAGACGCAATCCGCGTTCGAACATTACAATATCTATCTTTAACTTCTAAGGCGAAAAGGGGAATTAATCACGTTGATATAGCGGAGGCCCCGAATCAATGCACGTCGTTTGGAAAGCCTCCGCGGCTCAAAATGCCTTCATCCAACCATGCCTGAATTAGCGTATCTCTGGACGTCCCTCTGATACCATCGACAATGTCAAGGCCAAGATCCAAGACAAGGAAGGTTAAGGGCAACGATCGTTGTGTCTTCTTTCGGGGCGATCTGCTTCGACGACTTGGAGGCTGACGCGCCTCCTGTTTCTTTTTTAACGACCTACCTCCCACACTGGAGAATTCTCTGCTGTGATCCATTGCGGCACCAAGCTCAGCCAAAGTTCGAGTTTGACTGATTAAAGAAACTCTGTTTTACATCCACAATATTATATAACCCCACGCAACAAATGGCATTATATTAATGAGGTCACTGGCACAAAGAGTCCATTCTATTTATTTTTAAATGCTGGCAGTGACCCTGAGGCAATTTCATTAATGCCAAAACCCCAAGAGACGAACGTCGGTTGACATTCACCACGGCCTAGGTACCTGAACGGCTTTTTAGAACACATGCACTGACTGGGACAGGGGCAGCGCTATCAATCCAACCGGCCAAGCATTTAGACCCCGCACCGACTGGAATTTGCCACAGCCACTCCACGTACTGGCTTTTGGCCTCTTGAAATTACAGTGGCCACATTTAAGAATAAACGGCCATCACGATTGGGCCGACCCCGCCTATAAGCCAGCGTGTCACTATACGATCAATGTTTGTACATTCATTCAAACATCCATGTAATAAAACGAAACACGTATATACCGAATACGAACTGCGACGGAATATTTATAATAGAATGTTTCTATTCAATCCAACAATAAATTACATAGTTTTTATTGCGATTCAACCTTACAATGCGTATTCTTATACGGCGTCACCCTCATCCTCACTTTTCTCGACTTCAAAAGCGGAAAACAGAAAATGTTTACTGTGGTAGAGTGGTGATGCCGAATCAATGCCCGACGCTCAAACAACTTCCGCGGCTTGAGATGCCTTGATCTAACCGTGCCTAAATCCACGATTCTCACATCGGCAAACCTTTTCGGCAAGCTTCTCCTTGGTTTTTTCGATTCCAACTTTTCGGCCTTCACGAAAACCTTTTTCATAGGCCCTCCCCATCACAAACTCCATTGCAAACATATTCGCCGTCTCACGATCGGCGAGCGCGGTACGATTGAGCCGACTGGTAACCCTTTCCTCTACAATTGGGTTTCCCTGCCCGGCGGGTTGTGCCTGAGTCGCCCTGGTCTTCCTTAACTCACGCTCAGCCACCTCCGTGCGAGCCTCCAAACTTCGAATACGTTCCTCATTCTTCTTCAATTCTCGACGGGCAGCGCGCAGCCGCATGCCAATTTCATAGGTAGTGTAAAGCCCTTTCACCACCCCGTGAATGCCTTCGCGAAATACGTCATAGTCCTGGCGACCTATCATTGACTGCTGAACAATTTGTTGAGCAAACTCGACCGCTACATTTGGGTCTCGAACGATCGAGTCCGCCTCTGTCATGGGTCTATTCCCCACAAATACCGCAAAACTTAATGGG
Organism: Camellia sinensis; assembly: GCF_004153795.1. Taxonomy (NCBI): domain Eukaryota; kingdom Viridiplantae; phylum Streptophyta; class Magnoliopsida; order Ericales; family Theaceae; genus Camellia; species Camellia sinensis. The sequence goes on along the minus strand of NW_021027087.1, from coordinate 4,457 downwards.
CACGGATTCGCGTCAGATCCCCTCTCGACTCGGAGTTGCGGAGATCTGCCCTGCGACTACTTGTCCCACCTAGGTGATGTGCTTCGACGTCAAGGAGACTGACGCCTCTCTCAATCCCTAGAACTCCTACTTCCTGTGCGCGAAGGTTCACCACCTCGATTTATGTCTCCGCCCAGCTCAGCTAGCGTCCTCGCTTTCCCTCTGCTGTTAAAGAAGAGTCTGTTCGACATTTACATGATAAATCTTCCTCCAAGAGCTGGAGTCAGCTGTTTACTAAACTCATAAAGGTTGTACCTTTGTTCATTTATCCTTTACAGAGGCAGCGTCCTCGAGGCAATCTCATTAATTGAGAAAACCTCAATCGTCCAGCGCCCGAATGATCATGCACCGCTTGGGGCAAGGGCAGATTCATCAATATATTCGGCTCAACTGCCCCAGTTGGCTCATGAATCGATTATTCAAAACTCTTAAGATTCATCAATATATTCGGTTCAAATGCCCTAGATAGCTCATGAATCGACTCTTCAAAATTCTTAAGGTCGTCTCATCCGGCTCCCGAATGATCATGCACCGCCTGGGGAAAGGGCAGATTCATCAATCTATTCGGCTCAAGTACCCCAGCCGACTCATGAATCGATTCTTCAAAATTCTTAAGGTCGTCTCATCCGGCTCCTGAATGATCATGCACCGCCTGGGGCAAGGGCAGATTCATCAATCTATTCGGCTTAAGTGCCCCAGACGGCTCATGAATCGACTCTTCAAAATTCTTAAGGTCGTCTCATCTGGCTCCCGAATGATCATGCACCGCCTGGGGCAAGGACAGATTCATCAATCTATTCGGCTCAAGTACGCCAGCTGGCTCATGAATCGATTCTTTAAAATTCTTAAGGTCGTCTCATCCGGCTCCCGAATGATCATGCACCGCCTGGGACAAGGGCAGATTTATCAATCTATTCGACTCAACTACCCCAGCCGGCTCATGAATCGATTATTCAAAATACTTAAGATTCATCAATCTATTCGGCTCAAGTGCCCCAGACGGCTCACGAATCGATTTTTCAAAATTCTTAAGGTCGTCTCATCCAGCATTCGAACGATCATGAACCACCTGGGGCCAGGGCAATTTCACCAACCTATTCGACTTGAATGCCCACAATACTCGGCATATGAGTGATAAATCAATATTGTGATAAGATATTCAATCTCTGAAAGCTCAAACACAGCAATGATTTTATCCAAAGTAGTTAAAGGCAAAACATTCTTCATTAACATAACTTCACAAACTGTGTACAAGTGGTGGTGAAATAATATGGAAATTTTCATTAATAAATTGAGCTCAAATAGTAACTAATTTATACATGAAAACTTCCCTGAACCAACAAAAGTCTACCGAACAAAAACTTACATCGGAATTAAAAATACTTAATAAAATTGAAATGTCTCCCAAATCAATCCTCGGGGTCAGATTCAAGTGGCTCAATGTCCACTTGCTCGTAGGGAATTGGCAAGGCCAATGTAACTCCAGCAGCAGTAAGGGCTTTGAGCCACCCATGTTTGAACCCCCGATTCTCGAATTTGGGGACTTCATCTACATATTCCGTGTAGGCGGCGCTTTTTCCTGCCTTAAATGCCGCAGAAGCCTCAGAAACCTCAGAATCGGCTTTTTCCTTGGCCGCCTTGAGCTCCTCTAACTGAACCTCCACCTCGACAAGCGTCTCTTTGGCTAACTTGAGCGATTCTTCGCTCGCATTTGCCTTACTCTCAGCGTCAGAGCGGAGCTATTCAGCAGAGCGAGCCCTCTCCTCCTCTGCTTCAGCTCGCGCACTCTCCATTGCGGCTCTCATCACTTCAAACTTGGCCCTACTCTTTTGACCGTCCGCCTCCGTTTGTAAACGATCAATCCTGCCAAGGGCATCATGCAGGCGGCGGCCTAGGTCCGCTATCCTACCAACCGTCTGCAAAACAAGTTGGGATCGTCAGATACCTTAATGAAAACAAGTTCAAGAGAATTTGAGATGGTCACTTACTAGGAGCGTCGTCTGCGCAAATATGGCTACGGCCATAACATCCGGCATGGCGCGAAAGGCTGCGTTGTCAGTCGGCATGGAAATTAAAGTCGCTAGGCTCAACGCCACGGTTGGATCCTCAATGGTTGAAGCGTCATAAGAGATCGGCGTATCTTTGATCTTTGGCCGAACAATAAAAGGAGCAACCACGTCTGACTCTTCTAAACAAGGCCGTTTGGAAGCAAGGCTAATCTCTGACCCATCCTCTCCCTCGCCGCTATGCTTTTTGCCCAGCTCATCCGGAACCAGATGTTCGTCAATCACCTGTTCAACCTCTTTTCTCGCTTCTCCCTGCTTCGGCCGCAGCAACCTGAGCCGTTTCTTCAATAATGGGTACGAAAGTTTTAATCAAGGTGGGCTTAGAATGGGCAGCCTCGGCTTTCTTTCAAGCAGCCATTTGCTCGATATTTTTCTTTCGCGCCATCTACGTAAGGCTTTCCCCAGCCATACTTTCGGAAAAATCACCGGGTAGGTCTCCCAAATTCATAAAAATATCTCCAAAAGAAAACTTTGCCCGACCCGAAGTGGATGGTGAAGGCTGGTTAAGCCCGGCAGCCTCGAACGCCGAGCGTATCGCCTCGTCGACCTCTTCGGCCTCCTCAGCGACCTCTCTGGTTGGTTCGACAACTAGCTCTACCGCCAGCTCCGCGTCTTCCCCCGAATCTGAATCTTCGAGGCCAATTTGCCTAAGGCTCTTGAAGCTGGAAAAGAGAAGAGCCGAAAGGTGTTGATCGCCGGATGGAATTGGAATGCCGTCCGCGGTCGAGAATGTAGTATAAGTAGGTTCGTATCGGAGGAGTATGTGAGTAGCTCTCCCTTGCTTTTGTACATTTGGACGGTCGAAGTATCTGAGTGCAGACTTAATTTCCTCAAGGACTGCGTCGTCGGTTGAGTGAGGAATGTTCTTCAATCTATTACCTGCAAAGAACAAGGAGTGATTAAAGGAAAAAATCCGAATAAAAGGCAGATCAACAAACATGAGGCGTTACATGGCAACCAATGGCAAACCTGGATCACCCTTCCGTCTGGGATAGGGTCTAGCGGTCTTCGCCTTCACCGAACTCCCAATTACCTCGGACATTGACCATTACGTCGTCAACTCTCTTACCATAACTGGCAAGCATGGTTATCAAGTGATGGTCAGTGGTCCTTGGCCTGAGAAAGTATCGCCCCAGCCGATCGAAGATTTGGCCAAAGCGTAGCAGTGCCGAAATCGCCTGAATGCCAAGGTTGATCCTAAGGCGTCAGTTAAACTCTATCACCATGATGATTGAAAGAAATTTATGTTGGGTTTGAGAAGGAATCAGACTCCAATAGCGAAGGACGGCCCTAAGCAATGGATGTAGGGGAAAAACGGACTCCGCCCTCCGCTATGGATAAGAGAGGGAAGACAATCATATTTTGATCCTCCCTCTCCATATCAAGAGTATTGTCCATTTATAAGAAGATAAGTGGACATCGTCGGGAATGGAAAAGTGTTCGTCGACAATCTGGAAATAGGACCCTCAGAAAGGAGGTCTTTCAAGTGTTTAGCCATTTTCGCGGGGATTCAAGGTTCCCCGAAATCAAAATGACAAACAGAAAATAGGATTGCAAAGAAGAGAGAACAAGACTTAACGAGGAGTAAACGGGGCATGGATAGACGGAGAAGAATTGCAGAAAATGCGAGTCAGAGAAGGATACCCGCCGGCAGTCCAAGAGTCTCGAATACTCGAAAAATGTGGCACTCGAAAGGACTGAAATTTCAAATCGCAACAAATGCGAGACACACGAATGAGGTGGGAAAGTGTAATGTGACCGAAAAGGTGTGCGCATTTTGACATCTGTATTGGGGTACGCGAAGTCGCCTGACCTATTTTGACTTTTCCAATTCAAAACCAAAAACGCCGATTACTATACCGTCAATGGGGAGTTTCGGGGGGCAATTGGTGGAGCCGATAATGGCAAAATCAGAAGATGCGTACCTTAGAAGACTGATATTAATCGACTGTATCCTACGAGAATGGGGAAGCCGAATATAATCATGTGCCGAATAAGTGTAGATCCTTAGAGCCGAATAAGAGAAAGGACAATGATTAAAAAGTAGGTCCCTGGCCCCGGAGGATCAAAAGGAACAGGTATAAATACAGGAACAATGGATTGAGAAAGATATGTAACAATCACTTTTTGCTTAACTTAGTAAAAGCTATTTTGAGTACAGAGAACTGACTTGTCCGTCGAAGTGCTAATTCCGGCCACCCCGACTGGAGTGTTTGTGTCTTATCAAGTGAATGCTGAGAATCACTAGCGTCTCCCAGGATCTGAAGAGTATTTCCAAACCACTTCCCCACAATTCCCAAAACACATCATGGGGTACTAAACATAGGACCATAACTATTCAACAATAGTATC
>NW_021027086.1:20020-37370 GCF_004153795.1 Camellia sinensis | reverse complement strand
GTGTTTTTGGAAAGTGGAGAGAGAAGAGAAAGTGAAAAAGTGATTTGAAGTCAAAAACTCGGAACTTAAACCCAGTCGCCCCGCTCGGAGGGCACTCACAGAACCGCTCGAGCGGCCAAACTCCCGCTCGAGCGCCGGATGCACTCTCCCAGCATCCTCGACACAATAGTCCTCGCTCGAGCGCTGAATCCCCGCTCGAGCGTCACTCACAACCTCCCGCTCGAGCGGCCAATTCCCCCGCTCAAGCGGTCCAAACGCTGCACAGGAAAATACTTGGATGGGTGTATTCCCCGCTCGAGCGCCAAAACCCCCGCTCGAGCGGACATGCCAAAATCTTTGGCAACTAGTTTGGTTTCTAAACTCAACAACCTGTAACAAGACTGCCCAACACACTATAACTCAAATACGAAGTAAAAAGGTGTAAACAAGATAATAATCAACTACCAACATCCCGGACACATGTCCGGATCACTATACAACAAGGGTAAATCCGGGAATGCTATAAGTATGCAATGGTTTGAGGGCCATTGTCAGAAGAACATACCGGAATACTGTAAGGGCCAGGAGGTCCAAAGGTCCGCTTGCAACATCCCATCATGGAAGGCGTTCAACTCCCCGGACTGCCGGGTGTACCCGGAGGACGCCTGCAAGAGTATAAGATACATGCAGTGTTCTGCGGATATCCCATAAACTGAAATGAAATGCCATGTTCAAAGATGCAAAGTGAAGTAATACATACCGGAGGCAAGTCGGGGATGCCGGCTAAAAACTCGTGACCAGCGGGGAGGAAGCAACAGGGGATCTGGTAGATCGCCCCATCCTGCTCCTCTATATGATTAGTGAGTGGGCAGGGCGGGCCCATCTGTCGCCCCCGGAAGGCCTCGCTCCTGCCGTGCCCTCGAGCCCTCCTCGATGTGCCCAGCTCAGCCAGCTCCCCTCCAAGCTACTGGCGCCGCTGCTCTCGTCCCCCTCAACCCGGCTTACGCCACACAGGGGGCGCATTGATTATAGGGTCCCGGACGTACTCTGCCGTAGTCGCCTCACCTCTATGAATGGCTCCTCACCCCAGCCGGTGGTGTACTCCTCATCTCCCGGGCGGCGCACTCTCTTGTATGCCTCATGTGTGAAGGAGGCGGACGCCGGCACTATCTGCTCCGGGTAAACTAGGCTGATGCAAGAAACGCTCGCCTACGGTAACCAAGCCTACAGACCGGGCCCCCCAGCAGAATTCGACAACGGGAGTCTCCTCTGCGCCCTCGTAATGATCTTCTCCCACGCCCGGCAACAGGAGCCCAGGGCTGTCAGGTGATCTAAAAATGAAAATGGCAGTTTATTAATTCCTTTGAAAACATAGGTGCAAAGCAAAGTAAAAAAATATATATAATACTCTAAAGTTAAATACCTCCGCGGGGTAATGGTGTCGAAGGGTTCGGCGGAAGGAAAGTAAGAGGACTCTCTGGTCTCTCGCCGCAAATCGCACGTCGAAGCGTGAGAGAAGAGGACGTCGAGCGGGAAAATCTCCTCATCCGGGGCACCGGGGCAAGCCCTAGGAAGTTAGGCATACACCCATAACTGCAAAACAGAATGTCAGTATGACTTATCAGCATAAGGCAGATACAGAATAAAGCAGAAATAGCAGATACCGTGTGTTGTTGGCAGTGGTATTTGTGCAGCTGTGCAGTGGTGCAGTGTGCAGTCGGTGTAACAGCAGATGTATATGTGTGCGGGTGTGCAGTTACAGTCAGTGGTGCGGCAGTGGTAAACAGTATATGTGCAAGTGTGCAGAATACGGAAAGCAAGAAAGAGATAATATAAAATGGAAAGAGGATCGTCCTCCCAGGCTCGCCAGTAAGCCACCAAGGAGCTGTCCGCTGAGGCAGGAGATGAGCTCAATATACCGTACAAAAGTTGGCCAGAGCAGCGCCACCCAGTCGTAACTGCGCGGATCTGCCTGACGTCCACCAACGCGCTCAACAAGCACAAGGGCACAGTGTTCGCCCGATCGGCGAAGAGAGTCGTCCCGAATAGGAACATGATAAAGCCCACAGCATACCGGTCCAACTCCTCTGGAGACATCTGCTTCCTCTCTGCAACGGCCGGCTGGACCCGAAAGTGGCTCTCAAACCACGAGTACCTAACAAACCCCGCTCGAGCGAGGGAGGCTGGGTACGGCGAGTAGGTACAGCGTGGGCAGCGTCCCCACTTCGTCCAATATCCGTGTCAAAGGGGGATCGGATCACACCCCTACCCCAATGCCAGTAAGCATCGAGAAGTTGTAGGGTATCGTTCATGTCCCCTACGACGCGAGAAGTTGAAGGGAATCGGTGGTATCCCACCACCTCTCTGCTAGTGCAGCGGAGCCAGGGCCTGCAGGTAGTCAGCCGAGAGAGCCCCCTGCAGAAGATACCAAGCCGACCTCGTCGAGGAATATCAACGGACCGCATCCGGCAGCTCGAGGTACCAGTCCGAGCGCCGGTGTTCCCATAACCCGCGAATTGGTATGGGAAATCCCCTGTAATCAAAACAACAATTGGTTTTTTTTAAAGGCAAATATTAAAAAATAAGGAGTTCTAAGAAGCGTATGGGCATATAGCATGCCGTGCAAGTTTTAAACCAGATTCAACAAATACCGGTGGCGGTGTCTTCAGTGAACTACAACGTGTGATGTGTCAACGTGTTTTGGGTGGTTCAGGAGATATAGCCATGCGTGCAATGTTTTAATAGATTTCAAAACAAATACCGGGTGTCGGGTGTCTTACAGTGTAACGTACAACTGTTGATGTGTCAGCGTGTTTGGGTGGTTCAGGGCAGATGTAAGCATGCGTGCAGTTTTAAACAGATTCAAAATACCGGTGCGGGTTGTCTTACAGTGAACTACGACGTGTGATGCGTTCAGCGTATTCAGATGGGTTCAGGGAAATGTGGCATGCGTGCATGTTTTCAGACTCAAGCAATACCGGGTACCAGTGTGTATACAGTAAAATACAGTGTGCGCCGTGCGGCTCGGGTATTCGGGGTCAGTGCAGTGTGTGTGCATGTGTCAGATCTCCACAAAATATAAGTTGCACGTGGCTACGATCAACAAACGGGTATACAGTATATCAGAATTAAGCAGTTAAAGAGCATAACTAGCTACGTAGTTTTGCATCCTACATTGCAGAAAGTAAAACAGAGAAAGAAAGTTACCTCGGAAGCGCGAAGGACAGGTGGGAGGTGGGCTCACGCAGTAGTAACTCGGGGAGGCACGCTGCCTATCAAAGCTCCTGAACTGACGTAGTCCGTCGGGGAGCATCACGTGACACCGGGGCCTTGTAGGTCTCCGGATCGAACGGTCTGACGCGGAGATGGCAAGGGCTCGGCCTCGGGATCCATCTCGAGGCTCGGGGGGGCTCGGCCCTGTGGAAGATCACCGCCATCTGTGAAGAAAAGTGAAAATGACCGATAAGTTGAAAAAACGGGCAGAGAAGGCAAAAAGTCAACAAAAGTCAACCCCGAAGAGGGTCCGGAAAAGGCCAGAAAGCCGGAGTGCGAAAAGCAACGGGTATCTAGAAAAAACTCGAGGGAAACAAAGCCCCAAGTGGCAAAAATCAAAGAAAAACGACCGAAACGAAGTTTTGTTCGGTTGAAAATGTCCGAAACGCAGAAGGAGATCGCGAATCGAACGACGAAACGGGAGGTAAAACGCAAGAAAATGATGTATGATCGAGGGAAGAAAACACCCTAGAGAAGAGGGGGCAATTTTCGACCAAAGGAGAAGTGAAAAATAGGTTAGAAAACCCTATTTTAAAGACCCGTGCCGAGAATGACGAACTGCCCGACTCAGCAATTCTTTGCCGGTCCGGCCACACTCTTGCCGGTCGGCAAATATTAATTGCCGATGGAATTGTATCAGTGCGAATGACGGTCGGTGACTACCATTCTAATGGCCGGTGTGAAATTCGGTGGGCCTTCTACATTGATTTTTGGAGCTCCTACACCTTTGTTTGAGTTATGTGTGGGGGGTCCAGGGCCCTTTAGTGCTCAAACAGTGCAAAACAACGCATTTCCGAGCTCAACCGGCTCCGTTTTGACTCGGGTCGTGTCTTCTGTGCGTGGCATCGTATTCGTGCAAGGTGTATCCTCTTCGTATCCTTTTTGCTTTACCAAACCCAAAAGTTGGCCATGCGCATCGCATATTCGTCGCACTGTTTGTGCATTCAAATCGCTCGCACTGTTTTGTTGCAATTTCAAACCATCGCACTGCCTTGTGCAACTCGCATTGTCTAAACGCATCGCGCGGTTTTGCGCATCTCATTGCATTTTGCATGCTCAATCAAATTCATACCCTGCGTAGGACCGCATTATTTGTTCCAATTCACTACTTGCGTAGACCGCGATGTTGGTTTGCGTAGACACATATTTTTGCTTCAACTTCACTATCTGCGCAGACCGCATGTTTTTGTTTGCGTAGACCGCATATTTATTCAATTCACTACCTCGTAGACTGCATATTTGTTCATTCACTACCTTGCCGTAGACCGCATGTTTTGTTTGCGTAGAACCGTATTATTTTTCAATTCACTACTTGCGTAGACCTGCATGTTTTTTTGCGTAGACCGCATATTTTGTTCAATTCATACCTGAAGTAGACCGCAATATTTGTTTTCAATTCACTACTTGGCGTAAGCCGCATGTTTGTTTGCGTAGACCGCATATTTGTTCAATTCACTACTTCGTAGACCGGCATGTTTTGTGTTGCGTAGACGCATATTTGTTCAATTCAACTACCTGCGTAGACGCATGTATTTGTTGCGTAGACCGCATGTGTGTTCAATTTCACTACCTGCGTAACCGCATGTGCTGTTTCAATTTCATTAACCTGCGTAGGACGCATGTTTTGCTTGCGTAGACCGCAATATGGCCCAATTTCATTACCTGCGTAGACCGCATGTTTTGCTCTCGCGTCAGACCGCACACTGTTTTCTTTGGGCCGTAAGACCGCAATGTTTTTGCTTGCGTAGACCGCATGCTTGCATTCAAATCATTACGTTGCTCGTAGACTGCATTTTTGCTTGCGTAGACCGCATATTTGTAATCAATTTCCATTACTTGCGCAGGACGCATGTTGCTTGCGTAGACGCGATGCTCTATGTCAAATTTTGTTGCCTGTGTAGACCGCGTGCTCCACTTACATGTCTGTGCTTTCACAGCATTTGTTATGCTTCCCACTGCTTTGCGTGTCAACGCTCTGCAAATACTTAATATGCCATTGTACCTGTTAAGTTTGTTTTCTTTTCAGGAACAATATTGTGTAATGTACGGTTCATTTAAGGCTGTGCAACCAGACGACCGCACAGGTTATATTATACGGATCATAGGAGCACCCTAAATCTCCGGAAGGTGCAAGTCCATCAGTGTTTATCGTGCCGAATACTATTGGCAATGTCAGCATGCCATTATCATGGGTCCTGGCGAGAACGTAAACACGGCACGGCCCTAGAGGACCCTAAATCCTCGGAAGGTGCAATCCTTCAGTGTTTGTCGTGCCCAACGACTTTCATGAGTTGCATTATACCGTATTTCAAGTGACTTCGTGTGTGTCGCATAATTCAGGTTCACGTGGCATCTCAAAGCCACGGCTTGTCGCGCACTTCAAATCGATGCATTTGCATTCACAAAAAAACAAACAAAAAACATGCATTGTCATGATACATTTTGCATCCGGTCTAGGAGACCTAAATCCTGGAAGTGTTGCGCAAAACCTTTGGCATTGATGTGCACAGTTCGTTTGCATTGTCATGCATGGTTTTTAAGCCGCACGTTTGTTTAACATTTCAAGTTCACTCTGCATTGTTAGCGTTTCTTGTGCAATCTACATGGTCTGGCGAGACCTTAAATACGCACGGCTAGGAGACCCTAAATCTTCCGGAGGTGCAATTCCTTCGGTGTTTGTCGTGCCGAACGACTTCGGGTGGCCTGGTAAGGCACCTGCCTATGTTTGCGGTGAGTTCCTAGAAGACCAACTGGGACGTGGAAACTAAGAGTTTCGAACGGCTTTATGCCTGAACGCAAAGGTTCGGGAGTTCCGAGACTAAAGTCTGGTTTAATAACCGCAGGGGGTATCATCGGCTTGAAATCTGTATGAAGCCCCATAGATTGAAGCAGCATTATGCGCTCAGTTCTGGAATGACTGACACCAACCTAGTATATCGCCCCGTTGGTAAAGATAGGGAAGCTGCAATATAGCCGTTGCATCAACATGCAGTTTCCATTGTACTTGCATGCATCCATTGGCATTTCCCCCGTAGATCGGCATCCATACTGCATTTGTCATCATTTTTGATAAATTATCCATTCCATTGCATATTTGTGATATTGCATTGTAATTTTGCATGCCAATTCATTCATCACCTTCCATCTATGGCTTGCGCCTTCCGAGGTTGAGGCTTGGTCTGGTATGTGCCCTTACTTTCACGTTAAGCACAGTTCTGCCATGTGTCGCGCCTTTCCACGCTGGTATGTTGGTTGAAGGTTTGCGGCACACTTTTCTGTGTTAAAACATGGCTTGTTTGTGTACTGCTTTCCTAGGCGAGATTTGGTTTGGTCCGCGTGCCATATCTATTGCATTGTAGATCGCGATGCATTCACTGGCATCACCCCAATCTATGAGTCGCGCTTTCCATGATGAGCTTGGTCTGGTATGTGCTCATACTTTCTTCGTCAAAAACATAGTTCAGTAAAGTACCGTTCTATTTGTTAAATATGGCTTGTATGCGGACATGCTTTGCCTTAGGCAAGATTTGGTTTTGGCCGCGTGCCATTGCCATCTTCACGCAGCAATTTTCATTGTTGTCATACATTGTAGTGTAGATTTTGGCATCCAACATTTAGGTCATTGTCCTTTTCTTCAGGCGGGTCGTTTCCCCACTTGTGCAATTCCCCCCCCCCCCAATACTTGTTCTCTCGTGTCCGTCTACTACTTACTCATAGTTCAGTGACCGTTCTTTGGTAGACGGACTTGTTACCTCCATCAATCTATTTGACATTGTGTGTGGTTTTGAACCGCTCATGATTGGATCATGATTTCAATTGCTTTGCATATAGTTTGCATTGTTTCAATTGCCTTGCATATTCATTTGCATGTTAGTACATAGTTTTGTATATATTCGCATATCATTTTGCATCATTTTTACATTGTCTGCATGTTGCTAACGATGTTGCACCTGTTAAGTTTGTTTTCTTTTACAGGCACGATATTGTATTGTAGACACCCCATTTTTTACCAACCTTACCAAACTTTAAATTTTCTGAACACGTAGCCCAGATTAATAGTGAACACGCAGCCCACAAATTAACTGAAAGTTGAACACGCAGCCCAAACTTTAAATTTTCTGAACACGCAGCCCATGTGCCCGCAGGCATGCCCGCAGGCAGGGGGGGGAAAATGCAAAGCGATATGCAAGAAGCCGAACATAACTCAATGATTATGCAAATGCAGCAAGCTGTAATGAAGCAAGTATTCGCAAATAGATGCAATAGTTTTAAGCAAGAATGCAAAGCAACAACTACATTTCATGCAGTTAAGAATGCGGAGAATTATTCAATCCTCGCCACGTCTCACACGGAGAAGATATGATACCTGCGCGATTCGTCTGGTCGCACCAGCCTCAAATGAACCGTACATACAATATCGTGCCTGCAAAAGAGAGAAATTCAACAAGCACAATATACTAACTAACATATATTCAAGGTGATTCCGAAAATTTGACACACGCAGTGCCGGCGAGTGAATGCATCGTGATGCGAGAAAAGAACGTGCGTGACAACGCAAGCTCAAGCACAGAGGTATGGTGATATTAAGAAATGTGCATAAAAATGCAAGTATGCTCATGAGAATGCAAGTTATGTGCATGACAGTGCAAAACGAGCATAAATCAGGGTGCCCGTTTGTCACGAAATAACGAGCAAGGAACGCGTGTTCCGGCGAAGGCAACTCGATCACGGCCTCCGATCCACTTCCTGGGAAGGCTACAACACATTCAAAAAGGATATATCTTGATTTCGATGAATGATGATGAGACACATGTCAGAATTCGAAGCTGAAGTCCCGGCGGATCATTTTCGCACCAGAAGGTGCACTTTCTTTGAACTTTTTCAGGTCCCGGGAACTCCGATCTTCCTCAATTTTTGCAGAGAGCTAGGTGAGCATGTGGGGGAGGTGGCCGGCTGGTTTTATGGAGGAGGGGAGGTGGCCGGCCGGTTTCCATAAAAGCAGATGGCTGGTCGGCCGGAAAAGGTGGCTGGCCGGCCGTTTGCCCAAATCCGGGGGCATTTTGGTCCTTTCACCTCCTTGTCTTCATGCTCTCTTTGAGGCTACAAATGCAGCCACGAGATCCCTTGTTCTTGCCTCTCAAACTCTTCTCTCTCTCAGATCTGAGCTTTATACGCGTTTTCCAACGCCCCACGCAAATTATTTTCGCGAAAATATTCAGTTTCAAGCACTTTGACCCGCTTTAAATTTTGGTTTCGGGACTTCTTTTCTCATTTTCGCAACTTGAGGTGAGTTTGCTTTAATATTTGGAAGATTTTCTCAGGAGTTGACTTTTGTTGACTTTTCCAATTCCCGAGAGTTGACTTTTGTTGACTTTTCCAATTTTGCTCATTTTTGCTCATTTTTGCTCCTCTTTGCAGATTTTCTGAAAATGGCGGGTAACTCTCCTCATGGTGGAGGCTTTCCGGGTGCCGGGGACGATTTTCATCCCATGACTTTGCCCCCGAGGGTCCGCCCTTTTATTCCCGGGAGGTACGCTCCTCCGGCCCATGTTCTCCCTCGGGCCACTTTCCGTCACTTTACTAGTTTTGACGAGCGAGCACCTGGGGATTTACTCCTGCGAGAGCCGGAGCATCACCTCTCCCACGAGGCACGAGAGGTATTTACTTCATTTTCTGCATTTTTCGTGTACTTCGTGCCTTTGCCATGCTTGAACACGCAGTTTAGCTTTATGACATAGTACTTTGCTCGCATCCTGAATCATGTATTTTAAACATTTGAATTTCTGAACACCCGGCCCACTAACTGATTGCGAACGCACGACGCACATTAGTTAGGAAGTGAACACACGACTCAAACACTGATTTGTCGAACTCACAGCCCGAATTTGAAAGTGAACACACAGCTCACACTGACTAAGAGTAGAACACGCAGCCCAAACTCTGAAATCTGAACACGCAGCCCAAATTTTAGGTGAACACGCAGCCCACATTGATTAAGAGTAGAACACGCAGCCCCAAACTCTGATTTTCTGAACACGCAGCCCAGATTTTAGGTGAACACGCAGCCCACAGTGATTGAAAGTTGAACACGCAGACCAAACTTTAATTTTCTGAAATCTGAACACGCAGCCCAAATTTTAGGTGAACACGCAGCCCACACTTACTAAGAGTAGAACACGCTGCCCAAACTCTGATTTTCTGAACACGCAGCCCAGGTTAATAGTGAACACGCAGCCCACAGTTTTTAGAAGTCGAACACGCAGCCCGAAGTCTGATTTTCAGAACACGCAGCCCAGGTTAATAGTGAACACGCAGCCCACAGTTTTTAGAAGTTGAACACGCAGCCCGAAGTCTGATTTTCTGAACACGCAGCCCAGGTTAATAGTGAACACGCAGCCCACACTTAACTGAAAGTTGAACACGCAGCCCAAACTTTAAATTTTCTGAACACGCAGCCCAGTTTAGAATAGTGAACACGCAGCCCACATTTAACTGAAAGTTGAACACGCAGCCAAAACTTCAAATTTTCTGTACACGCAGCCCAGTTTAGAATAGTGAACACGCAGCCCACATTTAACTGAAAGTTGAACACGCAGCCCAAACTTCAAATTTTCTGAACACGCAGCCCAGTTTAGAATAGTGAACACGCAGCCCACATTTGCATTCGCATGCAGCTTTTACATCACACTTTGAACACACAGCTCATTCATTTCATTGGCACACAGCTCATTCATTTCTATACTGACACATGTATTCATTCTGAATGCAGGTTGGTTCTCGCAGCATACGGGGATATGGCTTGACCATAGCGCGAGACTAGTATGTCGAGCTCCCGGAGGGTGTCCGGGATTTAGTGGACCTGGCAGGGTTCGGGGCCTTCTGCGTTGGATTATCACGTTGTCCTGCCAGGAGGACACTGATGGCTGCTTTAGTAGAGAGATGGTGGGACACCACCAACTCCTTTCATTTCTCTGCCACCGGGGACATGACCATGACCCCTCTGGATTTTGCTGTGCTGACCGGCCTTGACATAGGAGGTTGGTCCATTCCCTATGACGAGGATATGGGCGAGTGGGAGGCCGCTTGGATATATCTGCTGGGGACCCGCCCACCTGTTGATAGAGCTTCCGGGAGAGTCCGGTACACTTGGTTCTCTTCCCACTTCCGGCGGGCGGAGATGGAGCCCGAGACTCCTGAGGAGACAGAGCAGTACGCCCGTGGTTTCCTTATGTTCCTCTTCGGGACTACTTTGTTTGCCGATAGAGGAAACACAGTTGGGTTATATCTATTGAGCGCTCTGGTTGACCTATCACAGGTCAGTCGATACGACTGGGGTGGCGCCGGCTTGGCTACCCTTTACTGTTATATGAGCGCGACCTCCCGCGGGCAGGGGGACTTACTCGGCGGTTATTGGAGGGCCTGGGAGGTACTTTCTGCCCTCTTGATTTACATTTCTGCTCCTCATTACTTGTACATTGCACACACTGCGCACTCTACAGTCTGTATTTTGCCGTCAGCGCTTTGTATTTACATTCTGCACTGCTTTTCTCAGTTATGGGTCTATGTATACTTCCCGACATTAGCCCCAGAGTTGGAGGTGGCAGGGCCCCCCATGACTCCATATTCACTAGTATTCGAGGGCCCGCACCGACCGAGACCCAGAGAGACTCTCATTTATCTACAGCAGTATTTTGACACGGTGCGCTCATCGGAGGTACTTCAGAACTCTCAGTCCCTTCCATTTTCATCTTCGATTTGCCCTGCATATTCCCGATTTCTGATTGATTTATGCACTTGTTATCCGCAGATTACATGGCAGCCCTGGGCGCCTTTAGGTGATGGTCTCCGATTCCAGTATAACGGAGGATCGGGCATCTCTCAGTACAGGGTCCTGCTCGAAGGACCGGTTGGTAGGGCATGGTTTCTGGGGGAACGCTTCTTGCGTCAAGTATGGGGGTATCTTTCTCAGGACCCTCCCGCAGCACCTCCAGTTAGCATGCGGATTGCCGACAGGCTCTCTACTGGGGATGTAGTCGGTGCCATTGACGGGAGTTCGCACCCCGACGATGAGGTCTGCTGGTATGCCACCCTCTAGCCAGGCTCGGGCTCGGGCTACAGATGCTCCTTCCACCAGCAGGGCTGGTCTATCGAGAGGTGGGGGTAGACCGTTTCCCCCGATTCCTCCGACTTATCCTCATCCCGGATGGCCAGACATGCCGACTGAGCTGATGGGGTGGCAGCTTGGGGGTACCTCTCTGATTCCGATCCCGATCGATCCTCCGATGCCCGGCGATCGATACGCCATTGATCCCAACTCACCGCCGGTATGTTCTACTGCTTTTCATCTGTCATTCAAATGTTTAGACACTCCTTCATTTGTTTGATGATTTAAGCTTGTATTTGCAGCCACCCAGAGAGTACACGGAGGAGGTGGTCAGAATGGTGGCCTCACTCGAGGGCATGGTCCTGCGGAGGGAGGCTCAGTTGTTTATCGCGGGCATCCAGGTACCCTTCAGTTTTTCGGCATTTATCATACTTCTGATGACATGCTGATTTCTACTGCATTGATAGGCTACTTGTGTAGAGCACATCTGACACACACCCCACTTGTATACTTTGTTTACATGCACCCACTTCATGTAGTTTTTGCTTGTATTTGCATCTATTGTACACATTTGGACTAATGTATTTGAATTGAACTCTTTATTTTCAGATGCCTCCGGTATACGCTCAGCCGCGGACCGGGCCACCTGGGCCTTCTTGGGGAGCTGGGCCATCTAGGCCTTTTCACGGAGCTGGGCCATCCCGGCCCTTCCGAAGAGCTGGGCCATCCAGGTCTTCTCGAGGGGAGGGGTCGTCTCGCAGACGTAGGGCACCTGTTGTAGAGGCGGAGCCTGATGAGGAGGAGGAGGAGGAGGAGGCCACAGACCGTCAGTCAGATACATCTGCTGAGGAAGGGGGCTCCAGTCTCGGTTCCGGGAGTGGAGGCGAGGCTGAGGGGGATCCTGAGGATGACAGCTCCGACCCGGATGATGACGGTGGTGCAGAGGTTGTTCCGCAAAAGAGGATGAGGAGGGCCTCTCATTCCCGCTCCTGAGAGCACAGACGCATCTGTTTCCTGTTTTATTTATCTTTTTGCTAGTAGTTGTAGCACATTTGTACATTATTAGGCAGTTTTATTTTCTGTAAAACTTGTGCCTTAGTTTGTAAAATGTTATGATGGAATGAAACAGCTTTTGAAAAAAAGTATTGTACTTTTAAACACTTAGCATCATATCGCATTTTTATTTTGCACAAGAATGAAATTGAACGTGCATTGTGTAATCACCAGGTCAGGTAGTGAACCGACGCAACGGATTTAAACAACTTAACTTACTAAGATATAACAGAACCCTAATAATTTTACAACTCGATAAACAAAATGTGATAATGTTTGACAACTCGATAAACAAGACTTAAACAAAGATTGCTTAAACAGGGAGCAATGACTCAACAACACAAAACACGACAGCTCGACAAACAACTCGATAAGCAAAACGACAACTCGATAAACAAAACTCAACAACACAAAGTGTACTTCGGACGATCTGGGCACCGGAACGCATCCGAAACAGGGGGGAATGAAGGCCTTTGACACATCTGTTGCACGGAAATGCTCGAAACTTTCCCTCGGAGGGTAGAACAAGGCCCAGGAGGTACACTGGAGCATGGCCGGCCAGTTTTATGGAGAGGGAGAGGTGGCCGGCTGGTTTCTTGAAAAGAGAATGGCCGGCCAGCCAGAAAAGGTGGCCGGCCGGCCACCTGTCCCTGCAGTCGCCCAATTTTTGACACGTGTCCTCTTGAATAGTGTTTCTTCCCCTTTAAAAGCCCCAGCTCCATGGTTCATTCAATCACCTCAGTTTTGCATCAGAAATGGAGGCGTTTCTTGTTGAAAACCTCACAGCTTGGATCACTTCTCTAGATGGTTCTGAAAAGCTGAACTTCCGGGGTTTCGGCTTGAATGCACTATTCACGCTGAGCCGCACTCTGCTGCATCTCCCTTTCCTCCATGCCGCGGCGAGGTTTTGGAACCCGGTAACGCATGTCTTCAGCTTTGGCGGGCAAGAGGTATGTTCGACTTTTGAAGATTTTCAAGTTTTGATGGAATCCGAAAGCCAAGAAGAGATCTTGCCCCAGTTTCGCTTCGGTCACGCCCAGGCCTTGGGGCGGATGTGCAGACTCACCGCTCATGATGCTCGATCTCTGATCTGTAATGGGGAGCTGGACATCCTCGGTTTGATCCATCGTTTTTCTGACGCCGGTGACTGCAGCAACCATTATTGGCAAGGTTTCCGGCAACACGCCCTTTGCTTGTGCTTGCTGTCTCATTTTCTGCTTTCCCCGGGCTTAGGCGGAGCTAGCATCCGTTTGATTGAGGTTGCTCAAGGCTTGAGAGAAGGGAAGAGTTGCATCGCCATGACCCTGGCCGAGACGCTGATGGGCTTGGATGCTTTTCATCGCCGGGAGACGACGAGATTTGCTGGGAGTCCGTTGCTGCTGCAGGTAATTGTTTCCCACCCATCTTACATATGTATTTGCTCACATCACTCGGCCCTCAGGCTCGGTTTTTCTCACAAAACCCTTTTCTCACTTTTCTCTCCTCGTACATCTCTCTATTCTTTATTCTCTCATTTTCCATCCCTCCCCAGGTATGGTTAATGGACAAATTGCAGGTTGTGGATTCTTGCCCGGCCTACTCAGCGCGAGGCTATTTCTTTCGTCAGCGCCTAGTCAATGCCCTTGATGAAAGGTGGTGGTTTGACTGGATGTGCAATCTATCCGCAGACCGTATTGCTTGGCGTTGTCCTTGGCTCAACCTCCCGGCAATGAGCTACAGTATGTCTCGGCTGATCGGGATCCAATTGATTGGTCTAACCCACTGTGTATTTTACTTTCCGTTCCGGTTCCTGCGCCAGTTTGGTCATGATCAGATTTGCCCATCAGAAGGGATTGAGTACCCAGCTGCTTTCCCGGTCCGAGGTGCACAACTTGCGCGATATGCCACAGCATGAGGACTAGAGAACTCCTGGCTCCTGCTCCCGCTTTTAGTTGCACTTTGTCTGACGAGTGCTTGGATTGGCTCAACCAGTTATACTTTGTCCGATGAGTGCGTGGATTGGCTCAATGAGGAGGCACAGGTCGGGCCTAGCTTGGCATCAGATGCTCCATCCAGCTCTGGGGGGGAACGCAGAGATACTTGATTCAACTATGCCCCAAATTTATTGCTTATTTAGCATTTTCAAGTTTTCTTTATGAATGTACTAAAAAGTAACCTCGATTGTAATACAAGAGCAGGAGAACTCAATCTTGAAATCAATGAAATTGAAAGTTATGGTACTGAAAATTTTCCGCTTTTGGTCCAAAAATGGTCTTAGTCGTAAAAATATTGATTTGAACAAAGTCAACTTTTATTAAAACTTTTCAAAACTATTTTCGATGTGAATCAGAACTAGACACACCGGAGATCTGTCACTGAGATGCACAACCCCAGATCCTTGCAACTGGAAAGTTGTCCCTAGTCTGAAGGACAATGCGGCACTCCATAGCAACGGAAAGTTGCCCCTAGTCTGAGTAACCTTGTACCGTCGTGGCAACGGAAAGTTGCCCCTAGTCTGAACAGTACTGTACCGGAGATTGCGGTAAACGCTGATGGATAAAGATGACTGAGATGATCAAAATGGACAGAGTTGATCGGGGAAAAGTTTATGGCTGAACTTCGATGTGAAGTTGCCTACGTATCCCAAAGATGGGAATCAAGCCTTACGTAGTTCAGGCTAAGGTTCGCTCGACTATTTTCACTCTCCTTTTGCGCTCTAACTTTTGCCAAGGCCGCCCTTTGCGGGTTTTCAACCTTGCGAGCTTAGTTTTTATACTTTCTAATTTTTTTGTGCTCTGAATTTTGCCTAGGTCGCCCTTTGCATACCAACAAGACAGCCCTTAAGCAAAAAAGACTGACTACAAGACAAAGAGACAGACTCAAAACAAAAGACTGACTCGATACCCAAGCCAGAATTTACAAAACTCGTTTCACCGATGCTCAAAAATGCGTGCCAGACGCCACATCCAAAAATATACTGAATGCCGCCCGCAGGTGGCTCATTTTCTGATTACATACTTGCAGTATCTGTGTCCTCAAAATCCAACAACTGGGTGGTAACGGACTTGGCTGAGGTGGGCGGGAGGATAATCTCGTTGTCGATCAAATCTTGCACCTCATGACGGAGGCGGAAACAATTGTCGGTTGCATGGCCTGTCTGCTGGTGGTACGCGCAGTACTGAGCAGCATCATGCGTGTGGGAGATTCTTCGGGAGAGGCCGAGGCTCTAAGGGTTAAGGTGTCCCCTCTCGGCAAGGATCTGAAGTGCCTCAGACAGAGGCATGTAGAGAACATGAAAGACCCTGCGCCCTCGGGGCAGGTATTTTGAAGTCTGAGCGTTCTTACTGGACGCACAAGCGAAAGGGTCGGCAGGCGCTACCTTGGCGTTCTGATCTTTCCCAGGTGCAGGGGTGGGAATAGGAGGAACTGTTCTGGCATGACGGGGCCTATCCGATTTTCTAACTGACTTGAACTCCCCTCGGGTGGAGTGGGGAAAGCATCCTCCATAGTTTTTGCCACAACTGCGGATATCTGTTGCTTGTTCATCCCCCCGGCTTTCAAGCCTCGACTGCCCACAACAGTTGTTCAATAGGATTCGGCATCCGCCTTCGCTTTTGTCTTTTCCTCTGGCCTCAGCCTGATCGAGGGTTTGGGTTGATGCTGATGTGTCATTACCATAGCTGGAGGCCATCTCCGGTTGGCTAAGTTTAATCACAATGCGCCCGCAACAACGGGGGCTCCTGGGGTACAAAACTCCCGGCATAAGGTACGGCTGGAGGTGAAGCTGACATTCCGTAGGCGAGATCTGCCACAGACCTCTGGAGATCACCTATCATCCCCATTAGTTCAAATGTAGTAGGCTCGCGAGCCTGGTACAGTTGGGGGGTCCAGACCGGGCGCGCAACAGGCGACCTGGGTGGATGTTTCATATCAATTTTGGTCTTACTTTGCAGAGTGATCCTTGATCTAATGCAGCTGTCATAACCACGATCTCTTCTGAATTCTGCGTCATCATAAGTCCTGCCTCAGCAAGGGGGAGCACCTAGCTATTCTGTATCAACTCTCTGAACTCTCTGACTGAAAGGGAAAACAAGCAGCATTTCAGCCCAAACGATCAAACACAGGTGTAGCCAAAACAACTGCACTCTACTACTGATCACTGTTCCCCCAAAATCACTGTTCCCAAAAATGAACCTGGTACCCGCAGATAACTGATTCTCAAAACTGATACTAATTGCCCTCGGCCTAATACTCAATCTTGCAAACTGATATGTGCGTTCCTGTAGAGATACACTCTAAAAGCACATAGCAAATAAAGAGAGCCAAAACACCCTATGTTGGGGTAGGATTTCCCTGTCCTATTTTGTCAGGAGCTAGGGTTTTACTATGCACGCAGTAGTTTCAAACAACCTATAATCGGGTAAGCAGCCTGTCCTAACTCGGAATGGTCACTATGGATCCAAAATATGCACTAGGTCGAATGGTCGAAAAGGGTGCCCCGGTAAAACTGGGGTTTGTGTTCCATACTGTCAGAGCCCATAACCGGTCAGCCTTATGGTCATTACCTTTGACAAGACAAGCCTCCGGCAAACCGTTCAGGAATGGCAGATGGTAAACACGTGTCCTAGGCGCACCAATGCACATGCAATGCAAAGAGACACATAAATGAAAATCAAAACAGGATATCACGAGTTCGAGTCAAGCTCTCTATGTCCCCAGCAGAGTCGCCAGAAACTGTAGACGTCCCGAACGCCCCGGAGGTTGAGTCCTGTTCTGTTCATCTGCGGGCTTACTACAGTTCGGACTCTCGATTTGTCAGCGGTTCCTAATCTGAACCAAGAGTCCAAATCCGGCAAACCGTTTTGAGAAAAAAAATAGATTTTGAAAGAAGTGCCAAACATGGACTGCTTTGCCAGATACAGAGTCGCCACCTAAATATTTTTAATGGGAAATTTAGAGAAA
>NW_021027086.1:0-19995 GCF_004153795.1 Camellia sinensis | reverse complement strand
ATCCCTGACTCGGTGCCGAAGGCCACGTGTCCGTCATTGCCAAAGTTGCCTCGGCTCGGGAGCTTGGGTACGATTGGGGAAGGTCAGCTATGAGCACCCCCTCTCGCCCGATCCGAAGATCGACCTCTACTAACCGTGATATCTAGTTTTGAAAACCTTAGGTGTTCTTATTCCATTTATTAGCCTAGAATTACTATGTTATGCGCATAGCACACAAGTATAGACTAAATCGCCTAATTTGGAAATAGGCATTGCATGTCCGTTTGTCTTGAAAAACATTTTGGAATTTGCTACTCGCAAGTAGGCTAAAACACGGATTTCAATGAGCTATTCCAACTCAGGCAATCCAACCTTCACCCACAGGCACTCAAGCAGTTTATCACATAAACATTTAGCCACATGGTAAGCATGCTGTCATAATATCATTCACACGCATGCGATGATGCTAAAGCATAAAAATACTTACATCGTACTCCGTGCCAAAACAGTAAACTAGTTAGCAAACATGCGTGATCCTAGTTCATGTTAAAGTGACTAATGCGACGCATGCAAAATGCAATTAAGATAGGCTCGGCTAACCTAAGCATGGCATGTGAAATGCAGTCAATTGATGCATGTATTCAATTTGGAATCGAAATACGAATGCAGTTAGCATGATGTACCGAGCTTGATGCGTGCAATACAAATGCATGAATGCACGCATGCATAGCATAAGGTATGCTAATTTAAACATGACCTATTACTAACCATCAAAGCAGGTAAGTAAAAGGGAGGGAAGAAGTGGGGATTGTAAGACATGCACACACACACACCCACACTTATTACAGATTCGCCCTCACTCGGAGGGACCGAATAAATAATACAAATCGAATAATAAATTAACTATCCTAGCTAATTAATTATTACAAATTACCTAATTTAGTCAACAAACTAACTAAGCTAGGAAAAACAGTAAACCGCCTCGGGAAGAGAGCTCGATGCAGTGCATGCTCGGTCCTGCTCGGAAGTGCACCGCCATGCCTAGGCTGCCTCTGCTTTCCTTGTTGTACTCCTCTGGAGGCTGCCAAAACCTCAGGATTGCTTCTCTGGACACTGGGGAATGCCATCGGCTGAATAGAATACCCACTGGCAGTGGTATGTGACCACCGGCCATTGGTGAAGCTATCGGCATAGGGAGGATTACCGGTCGGCACTTATCACTGCCGGTCGGCAGAAAGTTCCTGCAGAACCTGCAATTGACAGCAACAGAGGGCAAGGTAGAGCATGGCAATACAATTCAAGCCATATATGCACAAAACATGTTCCTTATCATGCTAGTGACTCAAAGGGACATGCTCCTTGGTTCTCGGACCATCAATCGCGCATTTCCATGCGTGATGGCCCAAGGGACCAAGTGTGCACACTTTGATGTCAAATGCAATGCAAACCGACAAATCAAAGCCCAATTCTTATCACTAGATCAAGGAACAAGACATGCATGCTAGATGCAATGCAACCTAGGCATGCAAGCTAAGGATACAACATGGGAATGCAAAATGTACATGCAAGCATGCAAACGACATGCAAGGTAAGCATGCAAGAAAGCAAAGGATGGACTTATACATGATTTGGGCAGCCCTAATTAGGCCCAAAACAGTGGCCAAAGTGCCCAAAATGAAGGCTAAATGACATGCAAACATGCATGCACACAAGGACCAACACTTAAGCATAAAAAGGCAACTCTCAAGCACACTTGAAAGAGGCATAACATGGACTAATGGCATGCAAGGTAAGCATTGAAAATCATGTTACAAAGGGTGCTAAGCGAATTAAACAAGACAAACAAGGCATGCAAACAAGACCAAAAACCCAAGACAAGCCAAGAGGCTTAAACCGAGACTAAATCGACCAAGCCTCACAAGGCTAAGAGGACTTAAACTAGGCCTAGTGCAGACCTAAACAACAGCCGAGGGACACCTAGATGGCCTCTAAATGGTTCAAAATCAAAAGCATGCACAAATGCCAAAACATGGAGCATACTACACAAGCTTCCAAAGCATTAAAGAGGTGTCCAAAGCAAGCATATAAGCATGTCAAAGGGACTGAAATTATGCTATAAATGATGCCAAATCATTGGAATAAAGCAAGTAGTGCATGCTACACACTCACACACTTAAGGCCAACAAGCCAAAATGCAAGGGGGGCATATAATGCATGCCATGGCCGACCCAAACAACTATGGACAGACCTCTACCATGGCGAAATAAGCACAAAATCTTCACAAGACTAAGCGTAAAACATGCTTGAACAAGGGTTTACAACCTAAGGCATGTTAAGGCCTAAACATGGCATTACAAGGTAGGTATGCTAAGCATGCATGGTGTAACAAAACCAAGTAAAAACAGAGGCATATTATGACATATTAAGCACAAAAAACAACTAAGGCATGGTCAACATGATGCTTAGCTAGGTGCTCCCTCAAGAGGCCAAAAATGGTTTATTTCAAGGACAACAAGGAGAGGGGGTGACCCTCTCCTTCTTGGGACTTCAAGGCACCATCCTTACCACTGAAATCCCTCAAGATTTCAGTGGTGAGGAGGCCCAAACACCAAAGTCCCGGAGCTCACTCAAAATGGCTCAAAATGGGGCCTTTCAAGGCCTAAGAGGGGTCAAACACCTCCAAACCACAAAACACTCTAAATAAACTATTTAGAGGGCCCAAAAAAAGAACTTTTTTGTATTATACACTAAGCACAAAAACAGTTCTAAGATAGGTAAAAAAACAATGCAAATATGGGGAATATAAAGGCAAGTTTCATACCCTTGAAGGCTCTCTTCAACAATGGTGGACCAGCTGGTTCTTCAAGCTCAAAACCACCCAAGAACTTCAAGAACAACCTCTTAGAACCTCAGTAGCTAAGGGAAGGTGAAACACTATGTGTTTGTGTGCAATAGTAAGACACAAATGCACCTAGACACACACAAAAGAGAAAAAGGGAGGGAGAATGTGTATCAAACCCTAACCCTAAAACCAGAGCTCTCCTCTGTATTTTTTTATCTCTAAAATGTCTAAACCTCAAGCCAAGAGGGGAGGGCTCCTCTTATAGAGGAGCCAATCTTGCAAAGCTTACAAGGTAAGCTAACAAGGGAGCCATCCCTCCATACACGTGTATGGAGGGGAACAAAATGCCATACAGCTGTATTAAAATATCTGCAAAAGCAGATGAACAGTAGTCGGCTGCTCAAATTTGCCATTTTGACAAAATGGACTGCCGACCGGCAATAAATGATGCCGACCGGCAATATACATTGCCGATGGCAACAAACACCAGCCGGTGGCCTCTGGCCATGGCCGGTGGTGTGTGGGGATGCCTCACAAGGCATTCCCTGCCTTTCCAAGGCAAAACACAAGTGTTTGGTGCAAAACCAGACACTAAACAGTCGAGTTCGGAGATCTTGAGGCAAGGCGCGTAGCCGAGACGTCCGGGAACTCCAAACGAACACAAACATGGATGATCACCGAGTGTTCAAATAGTGACGTCCAAGTCTTGAGGACGGTCAAAAATAGGGTGTCTACAATATGCATCTTGAGGGCAAATTGGAAGGGTACCTGACACTATTGTCTCGGCACTTTGAGTGTCTCCTGGCACTAATGCAAAGACTCTGCCCTGCCTCATCTGCGCCTTCCCGGCATTGCTTTTCTGTGCAGAGCCCGAAGTACTCCCATTTTTCTTACCATCATTAGTCTTTGTCTTCGGACAGTCTTTTACACGATGACCTATCTCACTGCATTCAAAGCAAGCTCCGAATACCCAATGACAAACCCCAAAGTGTGGCTTCCCACAACTGGAACACGTCGGCCTAGTATCACATTCCTGAGTTGAGTTGCTTGAACTGCCCACATTCGCCTTCTTCTTGGCACCAAACGGTACCGGCGATTGTCATAATTCTGCCTCTTTCTTTGGCTCTCTCCTAAACTCTGATATCTGTTTAAGTTAGCTTCTGCCAGGATGGCTTTATCTAACACTCTGGCATAAGTCAACATGTTGGGCATGTTAACTCGATCTTGTTTCGGTCCACGAAGCCCACTTTCGAACTTCCTAGCTTTCTTGTACTCATCATTGACCATGTGAGGCGCATATCACGCCAACTCGGTGAAAGCACAGTCGTATTCAGCCACTGTTTTATTACCCTGGGTCAAAGTCTGGAATTCTGTGGTCTTGCGATCTCGGACACTAAGGGGAAAGTGCTTGTTATAAAACAATTCCAAAAATCTGGCCCAAGTCAAACCTGGATTGCCTTCTCGGATCATCATCCACAATCTTCGAGCGTCGTCGTCCAATGTGAATGCTGCCAATGACACCTTCTAAGCGTCGGTGCTGGAAAAAATCTCAAACAACTTCTCCATTTCCAAAACCCACGCTTCGGCTTTCATCGGCTCTATACCCCCATGGAACTTCGGCGGATTCGTCTTCTTGAATTCTTTGATCAAAGTTATCGTGCCGTTCCTGTACAGAGCTGGCTTTGGAGGCACCTGCGGTACTGGAGGAGGTGGAGGTGGAACCGCATGTTGGCCATTCGTATGCTCGGCCTGAGCAGAGGTAGTACTAGTGTTCTGCTGCCTGGCTTGCCTCAACTCAGGGGCTAAACCCTCTACCATCCTTTCTAATCTGTCCAACCTGTCCTCGGATTGATCTCGGCTAACTGGAGGTCTATCCCTTCTCATGATGCTAAGAGTATGCAAAATGCGACTTTAAAACAAAATGAACAAATAGACATGTATGCAAGTACCAAATAATCATGCCGAGATGATGCAAATCTTATCAAGTAGCAAGCAATATGATGCAATCCTAACATCATTCTAAGGGACATCCTATGCTCTTTGGGACTCAAGTGTGTGAATAATGTACTACAAGGAACTTGTGCTCTGATACCAATCTGTCACAACCCCATTCTGCCCCTAGTAGAATGGTGCCGCAATGGCCAGTAATCCGAGATTACCAAATGCCAACTTATAAAGATTCACACACAATTAGAGTATACATATGGGGCTTACATGTGCGGAAGCAAATAGATTTAAATCTAAGTAGTCCATAAGAGCTATGCATAAATAAAATGAAATGACATACATTTTAACATGGTGTACAACTTGGATACAAATAAAATAAGTACTTGTTGCATCTTGATCAAAAGGCTTCTCAAGCCAAAATATATAAAGACATGAATTACAACTAAGAAGCATAATCTTCAAGATGATACAAAACATGAATCAAAACATCTTGCACATAACATCTTAGGCGTCACCGCCTTCTTTCTCGTCATCTACATATATATGTATATAGAGAGGGTGAGCTTGGATACTCAGTGAATGATATTTAGTAATAAAGGTTTGAATGAATGATATTCGAGATCTTTATCAAAACAATACAGAGCATATCTTGTACAAAATCAAGGGATGGACCAAGTTCATCTATCAAGTCTTTCAAAGCTCAAGGGATGCTTACTAGCATCAGTATAATACAAGGGATGACATCCCTGACAAAACAAGAGAATAATCGACCCGGAATCGATTAGCCAAACCCATCTGCACAAGGCCGTCGGTGGCAAGGGAGATATCTCAAACAAGGGTACTAGTTGCATTATAGTCCCCTAGCACTAAGGACTTCCCAAGAATGTCATCAAAACAAGATAATACTTGATACAAAACTAGGAATAATCATTCATACTTAAACAAACACTTTTCCAAAACGAATCAAGCAAAGCTTTTATCAAAACATTAGAACATAGCTTTATTAAAAACACCACTCACATAGATCTTCGGGTGTGGGGATTAAAGCAAGGATCCAAGGCCTACAAGTACATAATAAATCCCATTGAATGCATTTCAGGAAGACAAGAAGAGATGCTCAAAGATGGATATAAAATGCATCCCTAGAACAAGCTTTACATGAGTGTGAATGATCCCGGCATTTCTTTCAAAACCAAGTCAAGACAAAGCAAAGCATGTGCTGGGAGTTGAAACACTGTTTTTCATCTCGGGAAAACATGCAGGGTACCGACCAGGTCTTGGCCGAGGTCCCACACCTCTTGACCGAGGTATGGTCTCCTATGCTTAGGTGTGCATGCAAGGTAGACTAAAGTGCAGGTGATCATGCAAGATAGGCCAAGGTGAGATACGATGCTTGGCCTAGGTGTGAGATCTAGGCAAGAGTGGGTCTCGGTGACCACACTTAGGGAAATGAAGTCTGGAAAATCTAAGTTTCCTCTTGAAGAACATGAAGAACATAAACATGAAGAACATGAATGCCAAAATCATAACTTCTCTATTCAAAATCTGAGATTTCATGAGATGAGTTCAAAAACATGGACCTGGGTACCCGTGCTTGGAGATTTCATGAAAACAAACACAAAAACATGGATCTTGATACAAACGTTTGGATCAAAACATGGTTTTCCTTCAAGAACACAAGAACATCATTTCCTCTTCCTAAAATCAAAACCTTAAATCAATGCATGGCTCATGTATCATGCTAGATTATGCAATGTGATCGGATCAATATAAAGAACAACAAGAGTAGATTAAGAATCTAACCTCAAAACACGAATCTAACGGTTCAAGGTGTGAAGATCAAGCTTGGAATCTAGCTCTCTCTCTAAGAACTTCTTCTTCCTCTTCTTCCTAGAGCTTCTCTCTCTAAATGGCTAGGATATGACAAAATGATGTGGGTTTCTCAGCTAGCACCTAACTTAACCCTCTGCTGGGACACGTGGCAACGCCGGATTGGATAACTTCAAAAATGTGCCAGAATGACAAGACAAGAGTATGACAAAGTGTGTATAACAAGTAAGGTGGCATGGGCATTCTGGCAGGTAATGATCTCGGATCAAGACATAGGCTTCAGCAAGTAAGGTCTCAATGATCTCAGCTAGGAAGGATAACACTTGGCCAAGCTGTGCCACACCTCGGCCTAGATGTGCCACACCTCGGTCTAGGTCATACCAGTCCAGGAACCAGATCATTAGGTGCAAGGATCAAGGATGTTGGTTGCCTAGATGATAGCATCTCGGCCTGGATGATACTCGGCCTAGGTGATGCACACCTTGGCCTAGACGATGACATCTCGGCCAATTTGCCAGGGTAAAGGTGAAGGTCAACAAAGGTGGTTCCAAGATGGTCCTAGGTATAAGAGGTTCAAGGGTGTGACCTAGGCTTAACACACCAAGCAAGGAACAAGCATACAAGTAATAGTCAAACAAATCACATAAGCACAAAACAAGACAGGGACCTTTACTTTAGGTAAAATAAGTCAAAATCTACAAATGCAAACTTATCAAAACAAACAAAAAAAAATCATGCAGATGTACATGAACATGGCTAAGACGAGGATGAGGGTCATTACAAAAGGTTAGTAGTATCCATTTAGCTAGCTTCATATTCATCATGTTCGGATTCAATTGCTTTTGATTCTATATATATTGTTTTTGTGATCCTTTAATTTCATGATTGAGCCCTCCCTCCTCTGTTTTGACTATTTTGCAGACATTGATGAGTGTGCAGATCCAAATCTCAAGCAGTGCGTAGAGGAAAGCAAATGCTTAAACACGCCTGTGAATTATATCTGCTCTTGCCCCAAGAGATACCACGGTGATGGCAAAACAAATGGAACACGTTGCACTGCTGCTGGTCCAGATCTTGTGCTTCTAATTGTGATTGATAATGCATTTGAAACAATATCAGAATTACATAATTACTGAATTTGGAAGAATTTACTTGTGAACTACCTCCCCAATTGGACCCACATCCTTTTAGACTTAGTAACTTGAAACAATATCGGAATTACTAGTTCAATAATAGTATACAAACTAATAAATCTTATAAATTTATTTAACACATGAACATTATTATAATACTCCTAAGGTAGCATGTAACATTGTCTAAGTGATACTCCAACCAACCAAAATTGGCAACACAAAGTAAATGAGTCATTTTCTGTCACTGAACTTATAGCGATCTCAATTTTCCCTCCAGTTGTTATTGTATTCCAGACTCGGTTCTGTAGATGTCTATTGTTGTATATGTTTCGTTTCCGTCCTTTAATTCTTTGTATTTGAGTTTTGGGATGTGTTGGGCAGGTTTGTAACAGGTTGGTTGTGATTAGAAACAAAAGGTTGCTGCCTAGTTTTTGGTGTCTTTGCTCGAGCGAGGCTTTTGTCGCTCGAGCGAGCTTTGTGCTTTAGCTCCTTTGCTCGAGCCAGGGTTCCTTCGCTCAAGCTTGCGTCTGCGTCTAGTTTTGGACCTGAAGGTTGTGTTTCTTGGCTCGAGCGAGCTTTCCTTCGCTCGAGCGAGCGAGGACTATGTTTTGGGTTTTTTCGCTCGAGCGAGCTTTTCTTCGCATGAGCGTGTTTCTGGGTTGCAGACCTGAAGCTTCGTGTTGTTGGCTTGAGCGAGACTTTCTACGCTCGAGCGACCAATCCTTCGCTCGAGCGAGCATTGAATATATCAGTTCGCAGCAGCAGTTTCTTCTTCACTTTTTCATCATCTCTTTTACACAAACCCTAGATCGGCTGCTCCCTCTCTCTTTACATATCTTCTCTCTACAAATCCATCGTGTTCTAGGGGTCTTCTACCCTAGCCTCTTTGCAAGAAAGGTAGAGCTTGGTGTAGGCTTCACTTTAATCCGAAAAAGTGGTTTGGAGCATCTTGGGATTTCACCTTCTTCTCCTTTGAGTCTTTCCATTGAGGTAGGGATACCCTACTCCTTCTTATGAGTTTTGACATAGATTTTAGTCATTTTGTATAAGTGGTGGATTATGGTAATTTTGGGAAAGTTAGGGTTTGTTTGAAGTTATAAAATGGGGTTTTCACTTATTAAATCCCATATGTATTTAAGACTAAGAAATAATGGAATTATTATTGTTTAATTGATGAAATTGAGCCTTAGGGTCGTTATTTGAAAAAAGGGGAAAAATGCCCTAATTATGTTGAATAATTAATTTGAATAATTAATTTGGGAAATATGAAATTGAGTTGGAAATCATGAATTTGGGAAATTATGAGATTGAATGGTGTAGTTGGATAAATAAATCACTCACCTATGAAAATGTTGATATTTTATCTGTTCGATAAATTTATTATCTGTTTAGAAATAACTGCTTTAGGCTATCGGTGGAGGATAGTCTTGATTGTTGTAGACGCTATATGTTGATTAGGGAAAACTGAAACTAATCAAATGAGTGTGTCGTTGAATATGACGGATGGAATAACACATTGAATATGTTCTTTGCTTGATCATTGTATATTATAAGTGTTTAAATACATTGCATATGTATGTTGTTTGGGAGGAGATAGGAGATGTACTCCAAGGTTTGAGAGGAGATAGGGGATGGACTCCATTGATAACTAAGTTGACCGGAGTGTCCAGGGTGAAAGTCCCGATATCTTAATTACGTTTGCATAACGTAGATATTTGAAGTATTGAAATGTTTTAATATGAGTTGTAGTCTCATTCGAATTGTCAAGTTCGCATGATCATTTCTACGACCTCCTTCTTTTATTCTTTTGTTTGAGAGTTATTCAACCGGTTGATGGTTATCCAAAGCATGAAAAGGAGACCTATGCTCAATGGTTTAATCTCTATGGAGGTTCATCGTCAACGGCATAGTCTCTCTTTCATGTTTAGGATCACTTTTCGTTTGACGTTTCTTCTTATTTAGTGGACTTGACTATCACTTCGGACAAATTGATTAAAGAATGGAAATGACTAATAAAATTGGCTTAAAATGAACCAACCAACATAAAGAATATGAGTTATATTGCTTGGGTTCGGCCGGACGTTATGCCGAGTCCATTGTGTCAAGGGTCGTCAAACATCAATTCATGATGTTTTGACGAACCTTGAAGTGTCCCTACCTCTCTCTTTGAGCTCACTTCCTGATAGGAGGGAGGGTTGTTGTTGTTCATTGCATTAATTGATTTTTGTCCAAAATCATGTCCGAAATAATCAAGAAATCAACTTGATCATTGATGGTTTTGGAAATTACCTCGTTCTTCTCTTAAGGCTATCCATAACAGAGAAGAGCAGAAGGGACAAACAGGGCCTAGAAGGGCTTTGTCTGCACTGTTCTCACCTCAGAGCACAAAAACATTTTTTGGACTCAAATTGGGGTACGAACGACACTATTTGGACCCGACTGAATCTCATTTAGGTCCGGCCAGCTCCCAATGTTTGGTAAACAAAGTGTTTTGCAGAAAACAGAGGGCAGTGACTGAAAGTGAAACAGAGCAAGTCTGGGTAGCTAGAGCAGCTTCTGGACACTGTGCATGTGGTCGTTATGCCCCATTTGTGCCTGTATTAATATTGTTATTGTAGTTATTATCGTTGTAATAAGTAATTATTGTTACAATTTCATTATTGTTGTAATTAGTATTGTTATAATGCCTTTGTTGTAATAAATTAGATAGTTTAGCTATTCATTTATTATTTGTTCCAACCTTGTAATTGGTAATTAGTTTAGCTAATTACGCATTTGAATTTGTAATAGCTAGCTTAATCACCGGACACTTGGACACTTATTCAAACCCTCTTGCACGAGGGCAAATATGTAATAATTGTGTATGTCGTCCAACTCCCATTTCTTTCTCCTTTTTATTTACCCGCTTATAATGGTAGCATCATATTTACTTAGTATTTTCCATGACTCGCATCCATTCATTTTACACGCATAAGGGTTCGGCTCATCATTTTAACCAATGTCAATCTCAAATTCTTTGCTTGAATACGTGCTTTATCGTATGCCTTGAATTGAATCACATGCCATGTTAGTAGCCGAGCTTATTATTTGCATAATGTGTGCGTTGCATTAGTCATATTACATTGTTTAGGACCATGCATTTCTTCTAATTGTTTTGCTTTGTTTGGCTTGCCTTGGAGTACTAGGTGAGCATTTATTGCTTTAGCAATTTACAAACATAAATTGGATACAAGAATTTATAATAATTTGGCAGAAATTTATAAAATTATGAGTAAAAATAACAAATGTTTAATTTGAAATAAAATAAGGTAAAATTACAATTTATTTTAAAAAATTATATATAAATTTTATAAATATTAATAATAAAAAATTTAAACTTATGAATCTTTAAATATTTTTTGAAAGATGTTTTAGAATTGCGTGCAAAAATTCTTTGTGTATGTATCATGACTCTCCCAAAAATCAAAAGAAAAAAATGGAAAAATATCAAATGGCTCTTGAGTCACCAAAATCATCTGATTAGATCAACATCGTTAAAAAAACGTGGTCTACTTGAGACACACACGGTAGAATCCTCCTTTGCACCACCTCAGACAGCCAAGTCCCACATGTCCTCATTGATCAAGACCACTCCTAACTGTTTCTGTCTATCTATACATATACACATATTAACG
The DNA here is from genome assembly GCF_004153795.1 of Camellia sinensis. NCBI lineage: Eukaryota > Viridiplantae > Streptophyta > Magnoliopsida > Ericales > Theaceae > Camellia > Camellia sinensis. The sequence goes on along the minus strand of NW_021027086.1, from coordinate 8,590 downwards.
ACGTGTATCACGACAGTTTTAGACTTGTCTTTTTATTATGTTTAGTCATTTTTTTATTTAAACTTTTAATTTTTCTTTTCCCCTCCATTTTAGTCTTTCATGTTTTAAAATTTTCCCAACTTCCTATAAGCTAATATCTATTTAAAATTAAACAAAAAATATTACGTTAATTGTCACATAACATAAAAAGTAAATTACTATATTAATATTTAAATTTGTATCAAATCTGTAATAAAACAAATTATATAATATTATGTGACTATTGATGTGTTATTTCTAGGTGTTTGGAAACACGTATATAAGTCACATTTTTTTTTTTGTATTTTTTTCTTTTTTATCTTTAATGATTTTTTTTCAAAATTATGTCAAATATTTTTACTTTTTCGATTCGTATTGTGTAGATGAATATAAAAAGTAAGAAAAAAAATTCTTAAACTTAAAAAAAAAAAAAACTTGAAAAACTCAAAATACGTCAAAGAAATTCACTATTTTTTTTTATTATTTTTGTCTTTTCTATTTATTTTTTTTTGAAATTTTTTAATTTTTTGGTTCATCTTGTCGAGTTAAATCTATAAGTCTAAATTTTTTTTTAAAGTTTTAAAAAAATCACTAAAGATGAAAATAAATCAAAAAAATCATCAAATAAACAAACCCCAATCACCCATTAATTTTTAACACAATTTAACTTTTTTGAATAAATTTCAAACATGAAATATCAAAAAAAATTTAAGAGTTAAAATGGGAAATTGATCAAACATGGAGAAAATCTAATTTAGCCCAAACACACACCAATTTACTCACACGTTTTCCGTTATCTAACGGCGGACAATGACGTTGTCACTTGTCACGTCCCTCTCTCTCTCTCCTCTCTCTATATATATCAATGTTGCTACATGCATTGATCAATATATAATTAGTATATTAATATATATTATAGTATTACTATTTAAAATTATGATAGTACTACGTATACTAATTAATGTATATATTAATATATCAATTAGTGTCATGTCATTATTACTGACTCTATTTATTATATAAATTATAAATATTTAAAATTTTTAAAATTATATCACATTATCTATTAATATATTAATTAAAACATATAATATTATTCTTAAAATTATGAATCTCATATATTATATAAATTACAAAAATTTAAATATTTTAAAATTATAACACATCAACTATCAATACATTAATTAATATATCCATTGATATGAATAGTTTCATTCTATATATATATATATATATAGATACATACATATGTACCCACGCCGATATGTTCTCTTCCCTTGTGTCTTTATTCTTGATCTCTTCCCATATATATGCAAGCATAGCTATATATATATATAATCGTAAATCACAAAACTTTCCATTTTTTGGAATCGCTAAAAGCTGCTGGAGTCTCGCCGGTGGTGATCACAAATCCGAAGAATTCTCTCTCTCCCCCCTCTCTCTCTCTCTCTCTCTCTCTCTCTCTCAAGAATGTGTGACGTTTGAGTGATGTTCGCTATCTCTAGCTTGATTCTCCGAAGCAGAATTCAAGGGATTTGAGAGATTTGACTCTTTTTCTTTGTCACTCTGTTTTTGAAGCTAAAAAGGGACTAAAATAGGTAACTTCGGTGATATTTCAATCGCCATTGAAGAGAGCTCTAGATTTTTAGCTTGTTTTGGAGGCAGTCAATCACTGGACACAGAGACACCTTGCTTTGTTTTCAAGGTAAAGTATTTCTATCGATTCACCAAATGCTTACTTCACACAGAGTCATTGATGATTCAAAGTGTTTTTTGTTTTTTTTGGATTTGTTGAAGAATGAAGAAGATACCAATGAATGAAAAGATTTTCAAAAAATAGTTCTTTTTTTTCCCCTTTCTTTCTGCAGTCAGGTGGGGGACTCAGGTTTCCTAGTTTGAAACCCCACGCCATTCATCTCTCTTCTCCAAATATGATAACTGTGTTAGAAATGGAAAGTCCTTCTTTGATGAAATTTTCTCAATGTGTTGTTGGTTTTTGGAAGAATGCTTCAGATTTGTAGTTGCTTGGTTAAAGGGATTTGCTTAATGCTGTGTTTGGTTGGGAGATTTGGAGAGGGATTTGGAAAGGGAAATGGAAAAGGTAGGTGAAATGTGAATAAATCATGCCTATATTTCACATAGTTTCACACACCTTTTCCCTTTCCCTTTCCAAATCCATCCCCAAATCCCTCAACCAAACACACTATAAATGTTACAATTTGAAGGAGGGTTTTCGAGTGGTCATCCATTTTGTGTTGAAGAAAGTTGGAGCAGCTCTCAAATGCACGTGTTCTTCAGAGACAAAGCTGCAGCAGTGGTGCATTTGCTCTTGCCGGTTAACTGGCCAAACGTCCGGCCGGTCGTCTCCTGGACGACCGGTGATTTGATGTTGACACTGTTGGAGTGACAGACCAAACGTCCGGCCGGTCATCTCCCGAACGACTGGTGGTTTGATGTTGGCACCGTTGGAGTGACTGACTGATATCAGATAAAGGATTTCGTACTTTTTTTACTCAAATTTGATGAATTATTTAGTTAACCGTTAGAGATGCTCTTAGGAATGAGTTTTTTAATCTATTTATATATTATATAGGGAGAAAGGAATTTTAAGGAGAAGAAGTTCCAAATTTATTCTAAAATTATTGATTTTTCAATTTACAAAATAGATTAAAAAAATCTATTGGTTGATTTATTTATTTAATTATTTTAGAAATAATAATAATTCATTAATTTATGTCTTTCAAATGAGAAGATAATAAAAACATTTCATAATCTCTCCATCATAATCTAGCTCACCAAATTTCAAAAAACAAATAGTAAAACTTGCATTCCTTTTTATCTCTGCTAAAAAATTAAATAATATTTTTTATGAAGGTTGTGGATATCTATCTATATCTTATATCTTATATATTATATTATAACATAACAAAAAAAAATTAAAAATCAAATATACCTGATAAAATTAATAAATCTGATTTTTATTTATTCATTTAAAATATTTCTTTTGCCTTTCAATATCTAATTTTAAATTTTAAAAATCTTTAAAGTCTATTTAAATAAATCTGATTTGAAAATATCTCTCATTATCATATTTTAAATCAATAAAACTCACATATCTATCATATATTTAACTCGCATCATAACTTATCTAAATAATAATAATTAAAAATAAATATAAATCACAGATAAATTAAATTTAAAAAAAAATAGAAACCCATAAGTTCATCTAAAATAAATTGAAAAAATAAATAAATAGAAACCACGTAAAAATAAAAAATATAAGATTTTAAATATAGATCTAAAAAAGATATAACAATATCTAAATTTGAATTATCATTTAGTAATATAATTATCTATTTTTTTTTATGTATATCTATCAAAATTTTAAATCACTTAATGGGGCAAATTAATCAATTTTCCAAAATTATTGATTTTTAATTTACAAAATAGATTAAAAAAAACTATTGACTGATCACTTAATGGGGCAAATTAATTAATTTTCTAAAATTATTGATTTTTCAATTTATAAAATAGATTAAAAAAATTATTGATTGATTTATTTGTTTAATTATTTTAGAAATAATAAGTATCGTTTAATTTATGAACTTCAAATAGAAAGATAACAAAAATATTTCATAATCTCTCCATCCTAATTTTTCACCGATTTCTAAAAAAAAATAAATATTAAAACTTGTTTTCCTTTTCTCTTCTCAAAAAAATCAAATAATATTTTTATGAAAATTGTGGATATCTATCTATATCTTATATATTATATGATAACATAACAAAAAAAAAACTAAAAATTAGATATGCAAACAAATAAAATTAATAAATTTGATTTTTATTTATTCAATTAAAATATTTATTTTTCATCTCAATATCCAATTTTAAATTTGAAAAATCTTTAAAGTTTATCTAAACAAATCTAATTTGAAAATATCTTCCATCGTCATATTTAAATCAATAAAACTCGCATGACTATCACATATCTAACTCACATCATAACTCACATAAATAATAATAATAATTAAAAACAAATAGAAACCATAGATAAATTAAATTTAAAAAATATATAAAGAAACACACAAGTCCATCTTAAATAAATTGAAGGGGGAAAAAAACAAAAACCACACAAAAATAAATAAATAAATAAAAGATAAGAATTTAGATATGGATCTCAAAAAATTATGAAAATATCTAAATTTGAATTATGATTTAGTAATATAATTATCTATTTTTCTGATGTATATCTATCAAAATTTTAAATCATTTGATGGGATCAATTTTCAAGTCTTATTTAAAAAATAATTTGGTTAGTCATCGTAGTTCCTAAACTTCGCAGGTACTGTCGAACGAGCTAACGGATTGGGTTATGTGAGGTCTATGTTGTTGGAGATAACATTCTCCCACTCCATAAATTTATTTGTTTTTTAATTTTATTTTTTTCCTATGTGATTCTCTTTCTCTGTTATTGGATTGATTTTGGTTTCGATTTTAGTGAGATTTATGTGTTTGTTTATAGGTTTGCATGGTGGAGAAGAATTATTAGTGATTATGGTTGCAATTGAAGTATCAATGTCCATTTTGTACTAAAAATTTTGATCAGATTTTGTTTTCTTCAATGAAGACCATAAAATTGAAGTTAAAAAAAAAATGAGTATCAAATTTTTATTTTTTATTGTCATTTTATTTTAGAGAAAATGTAAAAATTTATTGAGAATTCAAAATTTTATTATAATATTAGATTTTTTTTTAGCTAGGTAAATTTAAACTTTTAAAAATCATTGTATTCTTTATTTGTATTCTCTTTATATCCCATTATACCATTACTGCTATTTGTTAGTTTGTTAATTATGATTCAATTAATTGAAAATGAAAACTTAATATAACTTTTCATATATATTATACTTAATTTGTTACAACTATAGTTGTATATAATACTAATAATAGCATATTATATAGGGATAATCTCTAAATATAATTTATATTTTTTTATGTGATTAAATAGTCCATCTTAAATAATACATAGAAAAGTTAGATGGTTTCTTTTATTTCTAAAAAAGTCAATCTATTTTTTTTTTACTTTTTAATTTTTTAAATTGAAACATCAATTGTTTATGTCCATAAAATAAAATTGATAAACATATATCCAAAAACTATACCATTTTTTTCTTTTTTTAATATGTATGATATTTACAAATAGAAAATGTTTGATACCTCAAATTTTTTCCATAACCTGACTTATAATGATGTAATCATAAGTGTCAATTTTTATACAAATATGAGAAGAGAATTAATTAAATTATACATTTTAACGAATCACATACAAACTTTGACTATTTTAAGATGTTAATTCACTATAATTCCAATTAAGAGAATCTTTAACCCTTAATATTTTTTTTTATCAAATTATAAAAAAATTAAAACGATGAAACGTTGAAAATTATTGTTTTTTCCATCAAAATTAGTGAAAAGAAAAAAAATTGGGATAACAATGAAAGTTCTTTTAAAAATTGATAAAAATTTAATGAAAAATTTAAAGTAATTCATATCAAATCAAATTTTTTATTTAAATTTAAAATCAAATTAGATAATAAAAAAAATTAGAAAAAAATGACGAAAGTTTAAAAAATATTTTGAAACCTTCTTATTCTTAAAGACTAGAAATCCGTATGTGTAATATGTTCATATTGCATTTTTAGTTATAAAATTGAAATCAAAAGAAATATAACTTAAATTATTCAACCTTTGTCCTAGGTTTCTCACGAGCGTGTCTCGTTGTGTTTAGGTCGCGTACCTCTTTGTTTGAGTCCTCTCCGTTGTGTCCGGTTGTAGGCTCGATACCCCGGTTAAGAAAACCCCTTTTCCGAAAATAAATCGTTTATGCTTAGAATGTTGTGCCATTCTCTATATTCGATTGTGTTTCAACTCCAGCTGGTTTCACCTCCGTAGTCCGTCTTGTCAGATTGGGCTGTTTGTTCGGGATTTGCGGTGTGCAGAACGAACCGAAGGCTGTGTTATGGGCTGTATGCAGATCAATCCCCAACAGAGTAAGGGCTGTGTGTCCAGAATCAGGCAGTGGGTTGCGTGGGTCATTTTGCTGTTAGCTGTTTAGTTATTTGATTATTACAGTGCAAGTGTTCAATTTCCAGACAACCAATCAATTTCATTTACATTGCGGTGTAATATGATGAGATGCGATGCAATACATGAGATATGTAAATGTAACAATTTTTAAGATAAAAAGTCTGTTTCATTTCATAATCTTTTAAGTACAAAGTTTTGTGGAAAACAAAAATCTGCCTGCGGCAGTACAAGGTAATCTATCTACCAGCAAAGCAAGAAAAAGAAAGAGAAAACAAAGAGAAAAGTACAAGAAAGAAGAAAAATAGCAAAAAATCTGTATCCATGATGAGCACTCCGGGGGGGGGCACCAGTCTGTCCTAGTCCTCTTCCTGGACGAGGGTCCAGGAGCATCATCAGCATCATCGTCAGAGCCCGAGCTAGTGCCGCCTCCGATCTCATCCTCTGATGACTCTGACTCCGCCTCTGCCTCCGCCTCTGACTCCTCGTCATCATCATCGTCCGGGACTGGAGCTCGCGAGCTACTCCCAGTACAAGGTAATCTATCTACCAGCAAAGCAAGAAAAAGAAAGAGAAAACAAAGAGAAAAGTACAAGAAAGAAGAAAAATAGCAAAAAATCTATATCCATGATGAGCACTCCGGGGGGGGCATCAGTCTGTCCTAGTCCTCTTCCTGGACGAGGGTCCAGGAGCATCATCAGCATCATCGTCAGAGCCCGAGCTAGTGCCGCCTCCGATCTCCTCCTCTGATGACTCTGACTCCGCCTCTGCCTCCGCCTCTGACTCCTCGTCATCATCATCGTCCGGGACTGGAGCTCGCGAGCTACTCCCAACATGAGTGCGCCCCGCCTTCATAGCTCAAGAAAGTGCAAGAAAGAGCATCTCCGATGCTCAACCGGCCTCCGTTTTGACCTCGGACCGCGGCTTCCGTGCGTGGCAGTCCAATTCGTACAAGGTGTATCCTTTTCGTACCCTTTTGGCTTTTACAAGATCCAAAAGTTGCCCCATGTGTATCGCATATCAATCGCACTGTTTTGTGCATTTCAAACCCGCGCATTGTTTTGTGCATTTCAAACCCGCGCACTGTTTTGTGCCTTTCAAACAATCGCACTGTTTTGTGCATTTCAAACCCGCGCACTGTTTTGTGCATTTCAAATCATCGCACTGTTTTGTGCATTTCAAATCATGCATGATCCTAATTATGTAGCAACGCCTAATGCAACACATGCAAAATGCAACTATAGCAGGCTCGGCTATTCTAAGATGGTATATGAAATGCTACAACTATCAGGTATTCAACTTGGAATTGAAAATACAATGCAGTTAGTATGATGCGCCGAGCCCGGTGCATGTGATACAGATGAATGATGCAAACATGCTGTCATACTGTATGCTAATTTAAATATGCCCTAATCTAACCATCATAAGCGGATAAATAAAAGGGAGAAAGACGTGGGGTTGGAAGACATACATCACACTCACGCACACTTATTACAGTTGTGCCCTCACTCGGAGGGACCGAATAAATAATACAGTCTGAATATTACAGTCCCGAATAAAAGAATATTACAGTCCAAAATATTACAAAATCCTAATTAATTAACAAATTAACTAAGAAAGTAAATAAAACTGGCATGCAAGCCAGGGACTGCCTTGCTTCTGATGGATGATGCATGTCCGGATCGTCTTGCGCGGAAATCCACCGGAATGCCCCAATTAGCCTCTGTTTACATCTGTTCTTGAAATGCGTGCCAAGCCCCAATAGGTTGCTGATTCTTCGTTTTGCTGCAACAGAGAGCAGGAAAGGAGCATAGCAATGTATTTGCACAGATATATGCATGTCTCGATCCTCGTGCGGGTAATTCTCCCCACGGCGGAGGTTTTCCAGGTGCCGGAGATGATTTTGATCCCATGACTCTACCCCCGAGGACCCGACCTTTTATTCCCGGGAGGTACCGTCCGCCAGCACATTTTCTCCCTCGTGCTGTCTTCCGTCACTTCACTAGCTTTGACGAGCGAGCAGCCGGGGTTCTGCTTCTCCGAGAGCCGGAGCAGCACCTCTCTCACGAGGCCCGAGAGGTATTTACCTCATCTTCTGTATTTTACATTTCGCACCTTTGCCATGCTTGAACATGCAGTTTAGCTTATGACACAGTACTTTGCTTGCATCCTGAATATGTAGTTTCAACACTCGAATTTCTGAACACTCGGCTCATTAATTAATTGTGAACGCACTGTACACATTAGTTAAGAGGCGAACACACGGTTCAAACACTGATTTGTCGAACACACAGCTCGAATTCGAAAGTGGACGCACAGCCCACATTTTACATTTTCTGAACACACAGCCCAGATAGATAGTGAACACGCAGCCCACACTAGTTGGAATTTGAACACGCAGCCCAAACTTCAAATTTTCTGAACACGCAGCCCAGATAGACAGTGAACACGCAGCTCACGATTTAACTGAAAGTTGAACACGCAGCCC
>NW_021027084.1:1473114-1503763 GCF_004153795.1 Camellia sinensis | reverse complement strand
GAGAAGAAGAAAGGAGTAGAGTAAATGATTGAAAAAATGAAAGGGTGGTTTTGTGAAAAAGGAGAGAGAGAAAAAGCGGCAAAAAAGGGGCGGGACTGTTCAAAAATTTCGTGGTACGGGGGCGGCGTGATAACAGCTCACAGCCTATCGGGACCTACCACGTGTCATTGGAAAGTGAAGCGTTACAGTCAGTGATTGAAGAGACGTTTTGACCGACCAAAGCAGAGCCGGAGTAAAATAAGCTCGGCTGGAACGGCTAAAACGATGTTTTAGTTCGGCTGGAAAAGGCTTGAAAACGTCTAGCTCGGCTGGACACTTGGTAATCCCAATCATGCTGTGCAGATGGGATTAAGGGGCAATTGAGAGGGTAATTTTGAGTGAAAATTGGGCCGAGCTATGAGACGGACTTTATGGCCCAAAGTATGACGGACTGAGTAAAAAGGGCCGAAAAGTTACTCAGGCCCAAGGGAGATAAAGTTACTCCGGTCAAAAGAGATGAAGTTACTTCGGCTCGTGAATTGTTAAAGCTACTTCGGTCTGAGAGCAACTTGAAGTTAGATCGGTCTTGAAGGTACATCGTTCTTGAATTTATACCGGCTTTAGAGGTATACCGGTTTTGGAGTTATACCGGTCAAAGAGTCGTTGGTTCGGTCCAAGCACACCATGAGTTGAACAAATGAGAACCGAGATAAGGAAATATAAGCGGAAAGGGCCGAACTAAGGATAGTTCGGCTTACTTTGTGGCTCAGCATAGCCAAGTTTATCTCGGTCGGATGATAGTTCGGCTATGGTGAAGACCATCCCACTTGGTTTAAGCAGTGGGGGGGTGTAAAAAGATAAGCATTATCTTTTAGGAGCATGAATCCTAGGAGGACTCTGCATGGAGAAATAAAAGTCCTACTAGGATTGGGCCACTCGAAACCTATAAAAGCTCACAAGCATTACCTTGGAAGGGGGTAACATAACACAACATACAATTTTGCTTCCTGAATACATTAAGCTTTGTCTATTTGTCAAGTTTTCTGACTTAGGCATCGGAGAGGTTTCCGGCACACACCCGTCGGCTAGCTCACGTTTGTGTTTTCAGGTGACAAAGCGACGTCGTACGGAGGAGCGTGGACTTAGTCAACAGGATTATATAAGGGGAATTATTTCTTCCCCGTACAGTGCTGAAAGGAAAAGTATGTAAATTCTTAAGAAATCTTGTGATGACTCCTAAAACACTCTATCACATTTATTTGGTTGTCATATATGATTGTGTTGTGCTATATAAACATTATATCATTGTGATTCTCAAACTAAAACTCGCATATGCATAAAAAAAAAATAATGTGAATTCGACGAAGTAAAGAAACACCAAATTGAACCGATGATACATTAAAAATTTAAAAGTGATGAGGCGAGCCCGGTTTAGAATCTTGCGCAAGTGAATTGTGAACCCTAACATGACACGGGAAGGTATTTCGGCTCTTATCGGTGTAGGCGATATAAGGTTGGTGGTGCGGGTGTCACAACATAGACCGTTTCCTTGGGGCAGACCGTGATGTCACGACTCGGGAACGTAACCCTGGTGCGTGGGCATCATTAGTAGTTACAACAAGTAACATTTGAATATTTGACCAAGGGGGAGTCAGAATTGCTCATGGCCATTGCTTAGCGGTTGAGTGGAAATAGTACTCTGCAGGGAGTTACTTAAACTTATCTGATAAACTAAATCTATGAGAGTTTAAAAAAGAAAAGTGGATATTTTTCTTATGATGAAATACTGCTTCTATATGTTATTTTAATTTATTATCTATTATTATTATTTTAACTGATGATATTTCTGTTATGCTTATTAAATGCTACCCGTTATTCTGTTACTACGCATTATTCATTAATTGTGAGTATTATTATCGGGGTGGGTATTTCGGGTTGTAGTATCTTATTGAGCTCGTCGCTCATTGGCATTCCCGTTGCCCTAGCGTTTCATGCCAGGTACCGAAGAAACCGAAGGAAACACCGAGGTGTTGGAAGGCAAAATTCAACCCTGATTAGCTTGAAGCGTGCCAAAGTTCCATGAACCATTTTTTTGAGTTTTCTAGTTTTTCTCTAGTTTCTTTTTATATTTGTGTACTAAGACAAAGTTTAAGTTTGATTGGAGTTGTAATTTAAGAACTTTTAGTTTCCGTGTTGTTAATTAATGGATGATGGTAAATTTGGTGGCAACATTGATGAGGATTCTTAATTAAGAAAATTGATTTTAAGTTTTAAACCCTATCATGATGTCCTCAAATTTTTGGGCGTCACAGTGGCTCGAGCGTTAATTGAGACCATCCAGTACTTTTGCAGATAGAGCAGCTGCTTGAGGAACCAAGGGTCCGCTCGAGCGGCTAGGCCAAATTCAGGATATTTTTCAAAGACATTCTGCGTTCATATTTTTGTTCCCATCCATTTCTACTCATATTTAGGCATGAATTATGAGTGATTAAAGAGTATTAAGCTAAGAAATAACATGAGTAATTGAATTAGAAAATATGAGACCAATCCGAGACCTGAGAATGTGATTCACGTGCTTACGATATGAGAATTGGACTGTATAAGAAACCAATGTCGCTAAGCCGTAATGGCTAAGTGCATGTGTAATGATAAGATATGTTTGTGTTATGTACTTTGTGGTTGTGGCTCAAGACTCGAAGATTGATTGACCGTTTATAGGGGCCCACTGTGAGTAACATTTTTATAAAGATATGTTGATATGACTCATGTTTTAACTGTTATCGATAAGTTATAATTTCTAAAATGATATTTGTTTACGTAAACGAATGTCCTATGTTTGAAATCTATTATGGCATCCATAGATAGTCCCAAGACATGGGGGACAACATGTTAATGCGGGTCCATGACATATATGTGATTACGAGATCTCTTTAGCCACTTCATTGTGGTGATATATGTTTAATCGGTATCCATGACTGATTACTCTAGTCGGAAGATGATATGTGATGTGTTCTATGGGATGTACCATTATTATGTTCAGATATGAGAATGATTATGTTATGATATGTTTTATGATTGTGAAATGTTTGGAATTCGTTTACTAACCCCTTTACCTTAATGTTATTCACTGGGCTTTTACTCACTGTGTGTATATATATGTATAGGTGAGCGTTCTGGAGATCAGGCCTGAAGACTTTTATCTGGATCCGTGTTATGTTGCCAGCTAACTATTGTGCCTCACGTGGAGGTTCCGGAAGTGTCAGGTGTTATAAGTTCTGGTTGTTTCAGTATATGAGACTTGTTTGTTTTTTTGTTGGTTGTACTTAAGATGCTATAATGTGTATGGGTATAATGCAAGAATGACTTTTGGATATGTATATAAAGTTTTAAATATTTTGTTTCATATAAGTTAGTACAGCTCATTGGACAATTATCTTTTTGTTTTTGCTTTCGCTAGCCCCTTATTTTGTGATTATGTTTCAGAGGGCGTAGGTAATCTTAGGATTGCTGGCCGCTTACGGGCGCTAAACCTGTAGGGGCAAGTTTGGGTCGTGACAATTAAGTTTTATGTGATTTTGTTTTTTTTATTTTGAAGGTGAATATAAGTTTGTAAATGCCTCTGGAATTTTGTTTGAGTCCAGAGAAAATTATAAGCTTGTTATTATAATCTAGAGAAAATTATAATTATTAGAAATTTCTCTGAACTTTTATGTTGTTCTTGTGAAATGTTTTTATATTGAACAAATTATTTTTCTTGTTTTTTCTTTCAATTTCAATAAACAGTGTAGTGTTGTTGCTGTGCAAATATAGGAATGATACTATTGTCATTAATGTTTCATGTGAATTGAATTTTGAGGAATTGGTTGGCATTTTGTGTAAAACATGGGAGAATTTGAAACCTAAGATGATGTGTATTTCATATTCTATTGTGGGCCATCCGAATTGTATGGTTCGAAATAATATTGATTTTCTGAATATGTTGAAGGTTGTTTGTGCACGTGGTGTTGATATAGTTGATGCTTCAGTTGTTAAGTGTAGTACTTCTGATCAAGAGGATGAAGTGGGGTCTAATTGGGTAGATGTTGTGCATGGTGAATGTGATAGTGTAGTGACCCTCATTCCTCACCTTAGCCTCGGGCATGAGCATTTGTATAATCTTGTTTTGCTAAGTTGCAGTAGTGAATTTTCTTGACTCGTCTTAACTAGAATGAGATTTTTATCTTGGTTTGTACTTATGTGAAATTTACTTGTTGATTCTTGTTCTTTCTGGTGAGTCTAGCCGAGGTCACCTTGAAGGCAGAACCACCTTGAAACCACTTTGGTTGACCTCTACCTTCGTCCTGGCATATTGGCCGAGATGTCATTTTCTAGGCCAAGGTGTATCATCAAGACCGAGAGGTGTACCATCTGGGTTGAGATGTTATCCTTGAACCCAAGTGATCTTGTTCCAGATTGATGCGACCTAGACCGAGGTGTGGCACAGCTAGGCCAAGTGTCGTCCGTCCTAGCCGGGATCATTGATACCTCACCTACCAGAGCCGATGTTTTCACCCGATGTCAGTACCTTGTCAGAATGTCATGCCACTTTACTTGTTAAACACCTTTTCGCCATACTCTGTCTGGCCTATCAGCCACCTTTTCGGGGAGAACCAACCAGCCGTTGCCACGTGTCCGAGCTGAGTGTTAAATCAGCCGGCAGTGAGTAGAACCTATCATTTTGTATCATACCTTTGCCTTAAGAGAGAGAAGCTCTAGAAGGAGTTTTAGAGTGAAGGAGTGGATCTTCGAGCTTGATTCTTAGAGATCTAACCGTTAGATTCGTGTATTAAGGTTAGATTCTTGACCTACTCTTGTAGTTCTTGTTAATCATCTAGCTGCATTGCATGATCGAACCTGATTTGCAAGCCATGCATTGATTGAAAGTTTGGTTTTAGAAAGAGAAAGTGGTGTTCATGTGTTCTTGAATAAAAGCCTTGTTTGATCCGAAAGTTTGCATTAAGATTCATGCTTTTGTGTTTGTTTTCATAAGATCTTCGAGTATGGGTACCCAGGTCCATGTTTTTGAATTCATAGCATGAAATCTCAGACTTTGTAATAGCAAATTATGATCTTAGCATTCATCTTCCTCATGTTCATGTTCTTCATGTTCGTCATGTTCTTCAAGAGAGGGAAACCCAGATTTTTCCGACTTCATTTCCTTGAATATGGCCATCGAGGCAACACCGCGGTGAGGAGGTGTCGGACCTCGGCCTAGACCTGGTAGTCGCCCAGCATGTTTTCCCGAGATGAGAAACAGTGTCTTGTTTTGACTTAGCTTGGTTTTGAAAGATGTCGAGATCATCTGTATGCATGTGAATTTGGTTGAAAGTGCATTCAACAGACCCTGCCATGTGTTTGTAGGACTTGGACTTGCCCTAACCCCGACGTCTGAAGAGCTCGGTGAGTGGTATTTTTAATAAAGTTATGTTATAACATTTTGATAAAGCTTGCCTTGTTTTGATAAAAGTATTTGTTAAGCATGAATGATATCTCTATTTTATGTACCAAGTTTAAACTCTATTTTGGATGGCAATGTATCAAGTAAGCTTTGTTTTGATGACAATCTTGGAACTCTGTACGTGCTAAGGGACTATAAGCATTTGTAGCACAATCTTGAAAGTCCGTACGTGCTAGGGGACTATAAGCATTTGTAGCACAATCTTGGAAGTCCGTACGTGCTAGGGGACTATAAGCATTTGTAGCATAATCTTGAAAGTCCGTACGTGCTAGGGGACTATAAGCATTTGTAACACAATCTTGGAAGTTCGTACGTGCTAGGGGACTATAAGCGTTTGTAGCACAATCCTTGTTAATGTCACCCATGAAACTTGAAAGACTTTGATTGATGAGGCTCGACAGATTTGTTAAATGAACTCGATTTATCCCACGTCTGTCATAAGCTATGATTATGTATTGTTTTGTTAAAGATCTCGGATGTCATACATGCAAACCCTTTATTACTTGTACCATTACCTGAGTATCCAAGCTCACCCTCTCTATATATATATGTAGGTGATGAGCAGGAAGGCGGTGACGCCTAGGTGTGACTCGCAAGCTTGTTTTGGGTTTTTGTTATGTCGGCCTAACTTGTATTCATGTCGGCAGTCTTGAAAATTATGCTTCTCGGCTTATAATGCTTGTAATTTACACATGTCGGCTGGAGAAGCCTTTTGATCAAGATGTAAAAATGTATTTTTGTACTTCATTTCTATTTATATTCAACTTGTAAAGCTATGTAAAGATGTATGCCATTCCATTTGTCTTATGCACTGCTCTTATGGACCACTTGTATTTTAGATTATTGCTTCCGCACTTGTGAGCCCTATATATTTATACTCTGATTGTGTGTGAATTTTGAAAGTTGGCCTTCGGTAATCTCGGATTACTGGCCATCACGGCACCAAACTACTAGGGACGGGTTGGGGTCGTGACAGATTGGTATCAGAGCCAGGTTTCTTATTGTGCGTTATTCACACAGCTTGAGTCCTAAAGAGCATAGAATTTCCCTTAGAAAGATATTAGAATTGCATCATATTGCTTGCTACTTGACAATGTGTGCATTATCTCAGCGTGACTATTTGTTATTTGCGTGAATATTGTTTGATCGTCTTGTTTTAAAGTCACGTTTTGCACACTCTTAGCATCATGAGAAGAGGTAGACCACCCGTTGGCCGAGATCATCCCGAAGACAAATTGGATAGATTGGAGAGACTGGTCGAAGGTTTGGTCCGTGAGTTAAGGCAACCTCGGCTACAGGACGCTAGTACTACTTCTACCCAGGCCGAGCAGACAAATGGCCGGCATGCAGTTCTACCTCCGCCTCCTCCAGTGCCGCAAGTGCCACCACAACAAGCTTTATATGGGGATGGCACCATAGCCTTGATCAGAGAGTTCAAGAAGATGAAGCCGCCGAGATTCTCTGGGGGTATTGAACCGATGAAGGCCGAAGCGTGGGTCTTGGAAATGGAGAAGCTGTTCGAGATTTTTCCCAGCACCGACGCCCAGAAGGTATCATTAGCAACATTCACCTTAGACGACGATGCACGAAGATGGTGGATGATGACCCGAGAAAGCAACCCAGGTCTGACTTGGGCCAGATTTTTGGAGCTGTTCTACAACAAGCATTTTTCGCTTAGTGTCCGAGATCGCAAGACCACGGAATTTCAGACTCTGACACAGGGTAACAAGACAGTCGCAGAATACGACCGCGCTTTTACCGAGTTGGCGAGATATGCGCCTCACATGGTCGATGATGAATACAGAAAAGCTAGAAAGTTCGAAAGTGGATTGCGTGGACCAATTCAGGATCGAGTTAACATGCTCAATATGCCGACCTACGCCGAAGTGTTGGACAAGGCCATCCTGGCAGAGGCTAACTTGAACCGATATCAGAACTCAGGAGAAAATCAGAAGAAGAGGCAGAACTATGACAATCGCCGAGCTCCGTTTAACGCCAAGAAGAAAGCGAATGTGGGCAGCTCCAGCAACTCGAACCAAGAAGGTAATACTAGGCCGACGTGTGCAAGCTGTGGGAAGCCGCATTCCGGAGTTTGCCGTTGGGCATCGGGAGCTTTTTTTGAATGTGGTGAAATGGGTCATCGTGTGAAAGACTGCCCGAAGGCAAAGACTGATGATGGTAAGAATAATGGGAATACCTCGGGCTATGCACAGAGGAATAATATCGGGAGGGCACAAACGAGACAGGGCAGAGTTTTTGCATTGGTGCCAGGAGACACCCAGAATACTGAGACAGTAGTGTCAGGTATACTCCCAATTTGCTCTCAAGATGCATATATATTAATTGATTCGGGATCTACGCATTCATTTGTCTCTGCTAAGTTTGCCGAGAAGTTAAATAGGGAACAAGAACCCCTTGACTATGTGTTATATGTGTCTACTCCATCTGGGAGAACTATGATTGTTGCATCCATTTTTAGGGCGTGTGTTGTTGCGATTGAGGGTGTAGAATTGTTGGTCGATTTAATGCCGTTAACCATGACTCACTTCGATGTCATATTGGGAATGGATTGGTTAGTAGCGAATCATGCATCCATTAACTGTGATTCAAAGAGTGTCACATTAAAACCCCCAAACCAAGCCGAGGTTATTTTCCAAGGTAAAGGAGTAGTACCCCCACCTTACTTAATCTCATCCATGAAAGCCTATAAGTTGATCCAAAAAGGGTGTCAGGGTTATTTGTGTGGTATACTAAGTGATTCGAATGGGAAAGTTGAGTTAGCCAACATACCAGTTGTCAAGGAATTCCCCGACGTCTTTCCAAATGACTTGCCTGGCTGTTCTGTCGATAGAGAAATAGAATTTACGGTTGATATTACGCCGGGAACCCAACCTATCTCCAAAACCCCCTACAGAATGGCCCCAGCCAAACTTAAAGAACTGAAACTGCAATTACAAGAATTGTTGGGTAAGGGATTTATCAGACCGAGTACTTCACCATGGGGAGCACCCGTTCTGTTTGTTAAGAAAAAGGATGGCACACTTCGTCTTTGTATCGACTACCGAGAACTGAACAAGGTGACCATTAAGAACAAGTATCCGTTGCCGAGGATCGATGATTTGCTTGACCAACTACAAGGCGCACGAGTCTTTTCTAAGATTGACCTCAGGTCGGGCTACCACCAGCTAAAGGTTAAGGCTGAGGATGTCGAGAAGACTGCTTTCCGGACAAGGTATGGCCACTACGAATTTTTGGTAATGCCTTTTGGAGTGACCAATGCTCCTACAGCATTCATGGATTTAATGAATAGGGTCTTCAAGCCATACCTAGACGAGTTCGTGATTGTTTTCATTGACGACATATTGATCTATTCCAAGAATGAAGTTGAGCATGAGAAGCACTTGGGGCTAGCCTTACAAGTCCTAAGAGACAAGAAATTATATGCCAAGCTTAGCAAGTGTGAATTTTGGCTCTCCAGTATCTCGTTCCTAGGGCATGTGATTAACGAAGAAGGTATTTCAGTCGATCCAAGTAAGATTGAAGCCGTTGTGAATTGGCCGACACCGACTAATGTATCCGAGGTTCGTAGTTTTCTGGGCTTGGCCAGCTATTACAGGAAATTTGTGAAGGATTTTTCAAGGATTGCAGTACCGCTGACACAACTAACTCAGAAAGGAGTGGCGTATGAATGAACCGAGGATAGGGAGTCCGCCTTCCAAGAGTTAAAGACGAGGTTGGTTACGGCGCCGATATTTGCTTTACCGTCAGAAAAGGAAGAATTTCAGATTTATAGTGATGCTTCACATAAGGGATTGGGCTGTGTGTTAATGCAGAGAGGTAAGGTTATAGCATACGCATCTCGTCAGTTAAAACCCAATGAAAAGAATTATCCTACCCATGATTTGGAACTGGCAGCCGTGGTCTTTGCTTTAAAGATATGGCGCCATTACTTGTATGGAACTTCTTGTCAAGTTTTCACAGACCACAAAAGTTTGAAGTACTTGTTCACTCAAAAAGAATTGAATATGAGACAGAGAAGATGGCTTGAACTATTAAAGGACTACGACCTGCAGATTCAGTACCATCCGGGTAAGGCAAACTCCGTAGCCGACGCGTTGAGCAGGAACTTAGTTGGAAGTTTGGCGTGCCTAGCAATGATTTCAGTAGAGCTGACCATAATTGAGGAAGTGAAGACCAGACAGATGGAGGATAAGTTCCTCAAGAAGGTAATTGATGAATTCGTCACCAAGCCAAGGCCAGGGTACACCATTGAAAATCGGGTGATTAAGTTTGAAGGGAGATTGTGCGTGGCCGACGTCCCAGAGTTGAAAAGGAAGATTTTACGTGAAGCCCATAACTCCAAATTTGTCGTTCATCCGGGAAGCACCAAGATGTACCAAGATGTGAAGCGGACTTTCTGGTGGCCAAATATGAAAAGAGAAATAGCCGAGTTTGTATCCCAGTGTCTATGTTGTCAACAAGTGAAAGCAGAACACCAGAGGCCAGCAAGACTTCTTCAACCCTTGTCAATCCCTGAGTGGAAATGGAAACGTATCTCCATGGATTTTGTGATTGGTTTGCCGAGGACGCAAAAAGGTATGAACTCAATTTGGGTTATAGTTGACAGATTTACTAAGTCAGCCCACTTTTTGCCTGTCAAGACTACATTCAATGCCGACCGCCTTGCTGGACTGTATATGAATGAGATTGTGAAGCTTCATGGAGTGCCGATGTCCATAGTGTCAGACCGAGATTCGAAGTTTGTTTCTAGATTTTGGCAGAGTTTACAAAAGGCTTTGGGAACTGAGTTGAAGTTTAGCACAGCATTTCATCCCCAAACCGATGGACAAACAGAAAGAACGATCCAGACACTTGAAGATATGCTCAGACTATGTGTGCTAGATTTCAAGGGAAATTGGGAAGTACATCTACCGTTAGTAGAATTCGCTTACAACAACAGTTATCAAGCCAGCATAGGCATGGCACCGTACGAAGCTTTGTATGGAAGGAAGTGCAGGTCGCCGATATGTTGGACTGAAGTGGGAGATAAAGCCTTGATTGGTCCCGAACTGGTTCAAGTTACAACCGAGAAGATTAAGCTCATTCAACAAAGGATTAAAACCACACAGAGCCGGCAGAAGAGTTATGCCGACCAGAGAATGAGGGAATTAGAATTTGAGACTGGGGGTCATGTATTTTTGAAGATCTCGACGACGACAGGGGTTTCAAGATTTGGGAAGAAGGGTAAATTAGCACCTCGATATATTGGGCCATTTGAAATTCTTGAGAAGGTCAACCCTGTTGCCTACAGGCTTGCCCTGCTGTAACCAGCCCGCGGGGGACCTCGCTACAGCTCGGACTCGATTTGTGTCACGGTTCTAAGTCTGAACCAAAGAGTCCAAATCCGGCAAATCGTTTTGAGAAAACTGATTTTTGAAAGAAGTGCCAAACATGGACTGCTTCGCCAGATACAGAGTCGCCACCTAAATATTTTAAAACGGGGGAATTTAGGAAACCCTGACTCAGTGCCGAAGGCCACATGTCCGTCATCACCTAAAATTGCCTCGGCTCGGGAACTTGGTACGATTGGGGAAAGGTCACTTCGTGAGCACCCCCGCTCGCCGATCAAAGATCGGCCTCTACTAACCATGATATCTATTTTTCAAAACTTTGTGTGTCCTTATTCCGGTTATTAGCCTAGTTACTATGTGATGCACACAGCATATAAGTATAGACTGGGTCCCCGAATTGGAACAAAACATTTCATGCTGTGTTTATTTGAAAGATAGTTTTGCTACTCGCAAGTAGGCTTAAAATGTAGATTTTGCCACCCGCAGGTGGCTTAGAAAAATGGTTTTGCCACTATCTAGTGGGCTAAAATAAACAGTTGATGATTATATTCCAATCCAAGTAACCCAACCTTCGACCCACAGGCATCAGGCAGTTATATCACATAAGCATATAGCCTCATCGGTAAGCACGCTATTCAATGGCAGTCACTCACACGCATGCAAGGATGCTAAAGCATAAGGGCTTACCAAGTTACTCCAAAGCCCAAAACAGAATTTACATTAGAAATCATGCAGATCCTAAGTACTACGAAAATGCCTAATGCAACACATGCAAAAATGCAAACTATAGCAGGCTCGGCTATTCTAAACATGGCACATGGAATGCTACAGCTAAACAAGTATTCAACTTTAGAATTGAAATACAATGCAGTTAGTATATGCGCCGAGCCCGGTGTATGCAATACAGATGAATGATGCAAAACATCTATCATACTGGTATGCTAATTAAAATATGCCCTAATCTAACCATCATAAGCAGGAAATAAATAAGGGAGAAAGACGGGGGTTGAAGACAATACAACACACACGCGCACACTTATTACAGTGTGCCCCTCGCGCAGAGGGTCCGATAAATATACAGTCCCGAATAAAAGAATATTACAGTCCAAATATTACAGTCCGAAAAATACAAATTCCTAATTAATTAACAAATTAACTAAGAAAACTGTAAACTGGCATGCAAGCAGGGACTGCCTTGCTTCTGATGAATGAGCATGTCTGGGCTGCCTGCCGCGGAAATCCATCGGGAGTTGCCCATTAGCCTTCTTAGTTTAGCAGTTATTCTTGGACAAGCGTTGCTAAAACTCGAAAAGTGCTGATTCTTCATTTTGCTTGCAACATGAGAGCAGTGAAAGGGCATAGCCAATGTATTTTCACAAATATATGCATACCTCGATTCCTCGTGCCGACCAATCACGCATACCGAGGCATGCAATGGCCGGGGAGTCGAATTGCACAACTCATATAGGAGAATGAATGCACATGAAAAACACAACAAACCTAACTCCATCATGGATGATCCGGATGTCGGTGACTGGGGAATTGAGGCACGTTCGTCACTCGGAGTATGGAATGCAACCTCGTTTCCCTGTGTCCGGGGAACTCCGATCACCGAACACGATGCAATATGCATGACGTCATGAATGCAACTAAGATATAAACCTAAGCATGCACAATGCTATGAAAATGAGACGCCTCGAAAATACGTGCACACGGGCACGCAAACCGAAAGCAATGGCTATATGCAATGCAATATGACATGGAAATATGGACATGTTGATATACTAACAGAAGTAGCCTCAAGCCACACTCACATAAGGGCCGAATGGATGAAAATTAAGTGCCTTCGAAATGCGTGCACACGGGCACGTAAACCGACGGCAATGGCATACGCAATGCAAAAATGGCAAAAATAGCATATAGCAATGCAACATGGACTTACACTTAACGATGAGAGAGCCTCAGCACACCTCACATAGAGAGTCGATGAGATGAAAATGAAGTGCCTTCGAAATGCGTGCTACACAGACACGCATCAACGAATGGCAATGCAATTATGCTTAATGAATATGGCCTAATAATGCATATAAGAATGAACATGGACTTACTGAACACTAAATGAAGAGCCTCAGCCACACTCACAAAAGAGGCGATAGATGTAAATGAGTGTGCCTCTGAATGCGGTGCACACCTGGGCACGCAAAACCGAGGCAAATGGCATTACGTCTCAATGCTAATATGGCACAAATATGGGGTATATAGAATGTCAACAATGGACTTAAAACGACTAACAATACAGAGAGAGCCATCAGCCACATCTACATTAAGAGAGGCGAATGGATGAAAATAGAAGTTGCCTCGAAATATGCGTGCACACGGGCAACGCAAGATCTGAGGCAATGGCATATATCAAGAACGGCATGGAAAATGACATGCAAACATGTTAATGGATTTTCAGAAATGAAAAATTGTGGGCAAAACAGCCCCGCAAATGAGCGAAAACACACCCGATCATGGAATCTCTCCCTCGAAATATGGCAATATAGGCGCACATAAATGAAGACTACAGCCTATACAAAGCATGCATAATTTGATACGTGAATGAAAAAACAGAACAAAGGCAGCCTCAAAATAAGCATTTTTCCAGTAACAAATCATGGCCAAACAGCAAAAACAAGGACGTTCAGGCAACAATGGCTGCAAAAATGGCCCCTAAAACAGAGATTCTGAAGCAGCTTCACAGCTGCAAACTAACCAAAAGGTTAGGGCCCTTCAACAACATTGAAGAGGGCGCCAAAATAAATGCAATTTTTACAGAACTGTAAAAACCCTAAAACAAATATAATATGAAGTTTTGCTGGCAGAAAACTGGGCCAAAAGGTAGCCAAAGAGGCAAAGTGTATATGCACAGCCCTAACTCAAAAATTCCCTTCTACAACTATTGAGCAGGGAACCAAAAAAAGCATAATTCGTACAGATAACTGTATAAAAATCCAAAACAGTTATACCAAACATGCTAAAAATGCGAATCAAAATGATGGGCTCAAAAAAGTGGCTATAACACAAAGTATGCAAAGCTTCACCAAACAGCCAAAAGACCTTAGATGAAACATGTTAAGAAGCAAATAAGCTATTTTATGCCTGATTAAAAAGACCAAAAGAACAGAAGCATGATAGGCTGCCCAAAGCATGCAAGAAAAAGTGCATTCAAGGAGATATTGAAGCGAAGTGCAATATGGAGGTCAAAACCGTGGTTGAGCCCTAATGAAACCAAAAAATAAGAGCTCTATAAAAAGATGACCTTTTCAGTTTTGGTCGGGCTCAAATCAATTAAACATGTATGGCTAAGAAATGTGGCTGCAAAAATGACATAGAAAAGAGAGAAAGTCTACGTTTACCCTTGGGACCAATACTTTTTTTGCTTCTTGGACCAAAATTTGATGACTCTAAAGCTGCCTCGGAATTCCTCCCCTTGCTGTTGGAAATGGAGTGGTGATGTAGAGCTGAAGATGATGAAGAAAAGGAGCACTCAAACTTTGAAGAAATGTGTATTGTAATATGATATGTATATGCTCCAACCAATTCCTTCTGAACCTCTTCCTTGAGTTGGGAGGCCAGCAATAGTGCAAGAGAGGGAAAAGGTCTAGGCCAAAGGGAGGAATTGAGGCCCTGTTCCCCCACAAAATACTCCCCGATATATAGCATATTTTCTGGAAGAAACAGCTGTACAGCCTGTAAAGTTTACACTACATCTGAGGTAAGCGTAGCCTGCTTCCATAGGGCCGTATTTTTGTTGCAGGTGGCGGCCGGCCACCCCCCCCTAGCGGCCGGCTAGGCGGGCAAAAAGGCCCAAGCTCAATATGCCGGCCATGAACTTTTAGGGTCCTCCCATGTGTGTACATCACAAATATGTGGTTCAAAGTTCAAGAAAGTGGCTCCAGGTTGTTCAACATTGGCTCAGAAGGAGGGGTTCAAAAGGGTCAAGTGGAAATAGTGGCCGGCCATGAACTTTTAGGGTCCTCCCATGTGTGTACAACACAAATATGTGATTCAAAGTTCAAGAAAGTGGCTCCAGGTTGTTCAACATTGGCTCAGAAGGAGGGGTTCAAAAGGGTCAAGTGGAAATAGTGGCCGGCCATGAACTTTTAGGGTCCTCCCATGTGTGTGCAACACAAATATGTGGCTTGGGGTTGAAGAAAGTGGCTCCGAGGTGTTCAACATTGGCTCGGGAGTGCGAAAAACGGGCGCCGGAGGGCAAAAATGGAATATATAACTGGTTGCTGCAACAATTACTGGCCTTCCACCCTTCAGTGACCTTTCTGGTGATGAAACAGAGGCACCTGCCAAAAATGAACGAAAACCGTTGCAAAACGAATGTTCGGGGGGCCAAAACGCGCAGTTCGGGGTCCCGAAAACGGGCTGTTAAGCACCGAAAGTGGCATTTGGCCACGAAGTGGGTTTCTCCGACCCCAGTGTCCCTTGAAAGGGAGTAAATAAGATGTATGCCAAAAATCAAAGCAAACGGAGATGGTTAGGCGGTCCCGAACCGAGGCACACGGCCAACGGTCTCGAAAAACCGAAAACCGGACTCCGAAATGGGCAAAATGGTCTGCGGCCACAAAATGTAGCCCACGGCCACTGAGAGATGGTCTACTGGACCTCTCCCTCCCCTCAGGAAAAGAAATAGAGAAAACCGAGTCTGGTTCGCAAACCGAGGCAAGGCATAGAAGAGGGTTCGGAAGTCCGGAGGCAGGGCTCACGGCCGCGACTCTGAAACTTCTGAACGAGCATAATATGCAACATCACCAAGCACTCAATCGGTGACGTCTGAGTCTTAAGGTCGGTCAAAAATGGGGTGTCTACACCTGCCGCCAGAATTAAGCCAAGTCCACAACGTGTTTCATGTTTCGATGTTGAGGAAATATATTCGAGATCCACTGCATGTGATTGATTATTCTGAGATTGTGGTTAATGAAGATTTAGGCTACGAGGAAAAGCCGTTGAGAATTATTGACAGGCAAGAACGGCAGTTGAGAAACGAATCAATACCAATGGTAAAGATCGAATGGGAGGGGCATTATGGCAAGGAGGCTACATGGGAAAAGGAAGAGGAAATAAAAACCCGTTATCCGGAGTTATTTGTAGAGCTAGATAACTCAAGTTTGGCGACCAAACTTCTCTAAGGAGGGCAGACTGTAGTGACCCTCATTCCCCACCTTAGCCTCGGGCATGAGCATTTGTATAATCTTGTTTTGCTAAGTTGCAGTAGTGAATTTTCTTGACTCGTCTTAACTAGAATGAGATTTTTATCTTGGTTTGTACTTATGTGAAATTTACTTGTTGAGTCTTGTTCTTTCTGGTGAGTCTAGCCGAGGTCACCTTAAAGCCAGAACCACCTTGAAACCACTTTGGTTGACCTCTACCTTCGTCCTGACATATTGGCCGAGATGTCATTTTCTAGGCCGAGGTGTATCATCAAGGCCGAGAGGTGTACCATCTGGGTCGAGATGTTATCCTTGAACCCAAGTGATATTGTTCCGGATTGGTGCGACCTAGACCGAGGTGTGGCACATCTAGGCCAGGGTGTGGCACAGCTAGGCCAAGTGTTGTCCGTCCTAGCCGGGATCATTGATACATCACCTACCGGAGTCGATGTTTTCACCCGATGTCAGTACCTTGTCAGAATGCCATGCCACTTTACTTGTTAAACACCCTTTCGCCATACTTTGTCTGGCTTGTCAGCCACCTTTTCGAGGCGAACCAACCAGCCGTTGCCACGTGTCCGAGCTGAGTGTTAAATCAGCCGACAGTGAGTAGAACCTATCATTTTGTATCATACCTTTGCCTTGAGAGAGAGAAGCTCTAGAAGGAGTTTTAGAGTGAAGGAGTGGATCTTCGAGCTTGATTCTTAGAGATCTAACCGTTAGATTCGTGTATTAAGGTTAGATTCTTGACCTACTCTTGTAGTTCTTGTTAATCATCTAACTGCATTGCATGATCGAACCTGATTTGCAAGCCATGCATTGATTGAAAGTTTGGTTTTAGAAAGAGAAAGTGGTGTTCATGTGTTCTTGAATAAAAGCCTTGTTTGATCCAAAAGTTTGCATTAAGATTCATGCTTTTGTGTTTGTTTTCATAAGATCTTCGAGTATGGGTACCCAGGTCCACGTTTTTGAATTCATAGCATGAAATCTCAGACTTTGTAATAGCAAATTATGATCTTAGCATTCATCTTCCTCATGTTCATATTCTTCATGTTCGTCATGTTCTTCAAGAGAGGGAAACCCAGATTTTCCCGACTTCATTTCCTTGAATATGGCCATCGAGGCAACACCTCGATGAGGAGGTGTGGGACCTCGGCCTAGACCTGGTAGTCGCCCAGCATGTTTTCCCGAGATGAGAAACAGTGTCTTGTTTTGACTTAGCTTGGTTTTGAAAGATGCCGAGATCATCTGTATGCATGTGAATTTGGTTGAAAGTGCATTCAACAGACCCTGCCATGTATTTGTAGGACTTGGACTTACCTTGACCCTGACGTCTGAAGAGCTAGGTGAGTGGTATTTTTAATAAAGTTATGTTATAACGTTTTGATAAAGCTTGCCTTGTTTTGATAAAAGTATTTGTTAAGCATGAATGATATCTCTATTTTATGTACCAAGTTTAAACTCTGTTTTGGATGGCAATGTATCAAGTAAGCTTTGTTTTGATGACAATCTTGGAAGTCCGTACGTGCTAAGGGACTATAAGCATTTGTAGCACATTCTTGAAAGTCCGTACGTGCTAGGGGACTATAAGCATTTGTAGCACAATCTTGAAAGTCCGTACGTGCTAGGGGACTATAAGCATTTGTAGCACAATCTTGGAAGTCCGTACGTGCTAGGGGACTATAAGCGTTTGTAGCACAATCCTTATTAATGTCACCCATGAAACTTGAAAGACTTTGATTGATGAGGCTCGACAGATTTGTTAAATGAACTCGATTTATCCCACGTTTGTCATAAGCTATGATTATGTATTGTTTTGTTAAAGATATCGGATGTCATACATGCAAATCCTTTATTACTTGTACCATTCACTGAGTATCCAAGCTCACCCTCTATATATATATATATATATGTAGGTGATGAGCAGGAAGGCGGTGATGCCTAGGTGTGACTCGTAAGCTTGTTTTGGGTTTTTGTTATGTCGGCCTAACTTGTATTTATGTCGGCAGTCTTGAAAATTATGCTTCTCGGCTTATAATGCTTGTAATTTACACATGTCAGCTGGAGAAGCCTTTTGATCAAGATGTAAAAATGTATTTTTGTACTTCATTTCTATTTGTATTCAAGTTGTAAAGCTATGTAAAGATGCATGCCATTCCACTTGACTTATGCACTGCTCTTATGGACCACTTGTATTTTAGATTATTGCTTCCGCACTTGTGAACCCTATATATTTATACTCTGATTGTGTGTGAATTTTGAAAGTTGGCCTTCGGTAATCTCGGATTACTGGCCATCGCGGCACCAAACTACTAGAGGCGGGTTGGGGTCGTGACAGATAGGCTAGTGGATATTGAAAGGAATTCACTCTCTAAGTTTTGTTCTCACTAAGAAAAGGTGTTATTGTCAGCTAGTTGGCAAAATAATATTATGAGTGTTGGACAAAAGTTTGAGGGTGGTGTGGTTGAATTCCATACTGTTTTATGCAAGTATGCTATTGAGATTGGTTTTCAGTTTACGTATGTTAAAAATGACAAGCTGCGGGTTACGGCAGAATATGCATATAAGGAATCAAGAGGATGTATGTGGCGTGTACATTCTTCAGTTGAAAAAACAAATGGGTTTTTTGACATAAGAACTTTAAACAATGAACATACGTGTAGTGTGGCAGTTCGGACTAGTAAACATGCTAGGATGACTTCCAGCTTAGTTTCCGGGCTAATACTTGAAGAGGTAAGTACAAAACTTTTAACTCGTCTAGTGGATGTTGTCAAAGAAATGAAAGACAAGTATAGGGTCTCAATCAGTTATAACTGTGGTTGATTGGGGGTTGAAAAAGCAAAATATAGTACATATGGGGATTCTTGTTTGTCATTCGATCAATTACGGTGGTATTTCGATAAGGCATTGAAGAGCAATCCAGGTAGTCATTTTGAGTTAGATTTTGAAGATAACAAGCATTTCCAAATAGTGTTTGTGGCTTTTCCTGCATGCATTGCTGGTTTCAAATATTGTCGGTCATTGCTGTTTTTTGATAGAACATTTTTGAAAGGACGATACAAAGGAGCTATGCTTGCTATGACGGGAAAAGATAGGAATGAAGGTAATTATAAATTTATCTAATTTTATCTAAGTATGTGAAATTTCTATACTTGTGGGAATTGAGTGAATGTGATTTTCTCTGACACTTTGAATTTTCTCTAGTTGTGGCCACTGTGTAAATTTTCTCTGGTTGTGGCCACTATGTGAATTTTCTCTAGATTTTGGTCAGTGTGTGAATTTTCTCTGGATGCTGCCATTATGTGAATTTTATCTATAGTTGGTCACTAAGTGAATTTTCTCTGGATATTGTCATTGTGTAAATTTTCTCTGTAGTTGGTCACTAAGTGAATTTTTTCTAGATATTGCCAATGTGTGAATTTTCTAAGGAGTTGGTTACTAAGTGAATTTTCTCTGGATTTGGCCACTATGCGAAGTTTCTTTGGATGTTGGTAGTGTCAAATTTCCTATAGCTTTTGCTGTTGTTGATACTGAGAATAAAGACAATTGGTGTCGGTTCCTTGAACATTTATGTGAAGTATTGGGATCGGAGAGGGTGATAAGTTTCATATCAGATCGACATTGTGGTATTGTTGAAGGAATTGCTAGGTTTTTCCCTAATTGGTTTCATGGATTTTGTCTTGAACATCTAAAGAGAAATTTGAGGGATATGTTGTCATGTAGAAACACAAATTTGGTTAGGGAGACGATTGTGTCCAAGTTTTCAGAATGTGCATATGCACCAACAAAGGCATCATTTCATTTCAAGTTACATGAATTAAAAAGTAAGGGAAGAGACATTATGAATGTTTTCTTAAGAAGTTTACCATATGAAAATTTGAGTGATGCATATTTTGAGAGGAAACATTATGGTGAGATGTATTCAAATGTTGCTGAGTCATTCAATTCATGGATACGAGAAGCTCGGCACTTGCCAATAACAAATTTGGTGGACATGATACGGTTGCAAATCATGATTATGAGGTCTGATAGGAGGCTGCTCTCTAGTAAATGGAATAAAGTTCTCTGTCCTCGTATGTATAGTGTATTAGAGAAGGCTTTCATGGATGGGAGGACATGGAATGTGAGTTTATCATCTAATAATGTCTTTAAAGTGCATTGTTTTCCTTTGGTTATGGTTGATCTTGGGTTGAGAACTCGTTCATGTCGAAATAAATGGGCATCCATGTTAACATACTGTTGCTGCAATTTTTAGGAATGGAAAGAATTTGAATTCATTTGTTGAACCATTTTTTTATGCTGATATGTATCATCAAGCATACTCGTTTTCGATTGGCCCAGTTCCAACTGTTAAAAAATTTGTGTATAGCATTGATGATGCTATGATTTTACTTCCATTGAGTAAGAGACCAGCTGGGAGGCCAAAGAAGAACAGAATTGCTTCTACTGAAGAGTTTCAAAGGGTGATTAAGTGTAATCGATGTGAAAGTATTGATCGCCATAATAAGAGGACATGTAAGGAACCTATGTTAAATAGTTGAGGATAATACATTTTATTAATTGAATAATACATTTGATTACTTTGTGTATTTTGTTTTGTGAAATGTGTTTTTTGGACAGTGTGTATATAATAATACCAATCAAATGCATCTAGAGAAAGTTTCCAATAGCAGTGAAAATTACTTTTTGTATTGTGCTTTTAGAAACATACTTTGGGAGTGCCTTTATAATACCAGTCAAATCCATCCAAAGAAATTTGCCAAAAACAGAGATATTTACTATGGGCATTGTTTTTGTTGAAATGTGCATTGTGTTTTATGAGATCAAATTCATCCAAAGAAATTTGCTAATAGCAGAGAAAATTACAGTATGCATTGTGTTTGTTGATACATACTATAGGTAGTGTCTTTATAATACCAATCAAATTCATCCAGAGAAATTTGCCACTAGCAGAGAAGGTTCTCTGTGCATTGTATTTTGTGAGGTCAAATTCATCTAGAGAAATTTGCCAATAGCAGAGAAAATTACTGTGTGCATTGTGTTTTTTGAATTTGATGATTGTTTTGTATCAACACAGTGCATTACAGATTACATGATCATATAAGCACCCTCTTGGCACGATACGAGTTAAATTTCTCTATGAATTTCTGGTAACTTCATACCAGTCAAATTCATCCAAAGAAATTTGCCAATATAAGAGAAATTTACTATGGGCACTGTGTTTGTTGAAATGTACATTATGTTTTGTGAGGTCAAATTCATCCAGAGAAATTTGTCAATAACATTTACAGTGTGCATTGTGTTTGTTGAAACATACTATAGGCAATGTGTTTATAATACCAGTCAAATTCATCTAGAGAAATTTGCCACTAGTAAAGAAAATTCTCTGTGCATTGTGTTTTGAAGCTTTAAATTCATCCAGAGAAATTTGCCAATAGCAGAAAAAGTTACTGTGCGCTTTGTGTTTTTTGAATGTGATAATTGTTTTGTACCAACACATAGCATTATAGATTACATGATCATACAGGCACTCTCTTGGCAAGATATGAGTTAAATTTCTCTGTGAATTTCTGGTAACATCATACCAGAGAAATTTCTGCAAACAATTTTCTCTGTGTGGATTGTGCTGACAATCACAACTTAGCATGCATTATAAAAAAAAATATATTTAACCATTGATAGCTATGAAGTTTACATTAGTCAAAAAAAGATATATACATATATGTCAAACATCATCATTCCTTTAATGTATAAAAAAACAAATTGAAGGGTTATTCCTAATTACATTGTGTGCATTGTCTTTCTTTCACTAGTGTGCTTTTACTATTATACTTTTGGTTCTTCTTCTAGTGGTATTTGAATTGGTTCTCTCCATGACCAGCCAACTTCGGTCACAAATCTCTCTATGAGTTTTGCCCTCATCAACTTTACGTCTTGTGTCGGCAATTTCGAGCTGATAGGTTCATGGTTGCTATATTGTCTCATTATGTAGCTTACAAATAGGCCATAATCCACACTGCATACAAATTATAGATATAGTTGGTTTTAAGAAACATTCAAATTAGATTATCTTATTTATAGATATTGTATGGAACTTACAAATCACTGTCTTGTTGTGGAGCATTGTTGACATATTCAAAGTCATAATTTGTGTTTTGTGAGTTTATCAATTTGAAAGAGGGTTATGATTGTGTTTCTCTTTCAAGACAAGATTTCAAAAAATTCTCCACATAATCTTGCTACAAAAAAATAATTTTTAAATAAGAGAGAAATTTACACACAAATCAATGAGATTCTATGAAAATTATCATCGCATAAACATTATCATGGATCAGAGAAATTTGCACTCGTTATCAATTGTTTTGCATCTTTGATATATTTGTCTTGTGCATCATTCCGTCTTGGCCTTAGTGAGTTGTAGAACCTCCATAAATTGTCTTGTTTGTCCAAGACTAGTAAGATCCAATGATTTCCATCTGTTGACTTCTCATTGCCCCTGGTATTTATTAGGAAATGGAGGAACCTGTAGTTCCTCCATGTCGTTTCAAGATGCTTGTCAAATAATGAGACTCGAAAAGTTTGATTTTCCGTCATCTTGATGAAGTTCTGCGGTTAAAGAAAATCAAAAAATGGTTATGAGAAAGTTAAAATGACAGGAATTTAAGAAATATATACACAGAGAAATTCTAAATGCAGACAACTAGCTAGAGAAAATTAGACTAGTGACACAACTGGCTTCAATAAGTATCTTAACAAGAGAAAGTAGTAAGTAAATTCTAGAGAAAATCAAATAAAAGAGTAGTAACATACTAAGCTCATGCATGTGAAAAAAAATGAAGTTGGTTGTTGTCCTTTTCTCCTTTGATCAGCAAATAGGATCTCTCCATAGCCATCAATGACCTGAAAAATATCATTTATAATTGTAACATTGGTTTATAAAGGCTGATGGAACATTGCAGAGAAATTTTGATGAAAGACTTACATTATTGGCAATTTCTTTTTCCTTTATTTGGTTTCCAATATTTTCAAAAGTAATGAGATTCAATTCACTTGTCCAGATTAAAGCCCTACAAAATGACAAAGAAGGGATTTAATAGTTATTAATGCAATATAAGTTAGTAAATTGTCGTTTGTTATCTTCTATTTTATTCGTTGTACTTACTCGAGTCCAGACACATTTGATAGGTGCTGCAAGATGTCTTTTACATGTTCTTTTACCAATTTTGAAACTGGTAAAGTTTGTGAAAAAACCTAAGATTTTCTGATGCTTGTTGGTTGAGGCAAGACGTACTCATCGGCATCAAGTACTCTTTGTCTTTGGTGGTTTGCACTGTTTGCTTTGCAGCTTGCTTTGAACCTCCAGTCACCTTCGCAACTTTGGGACATTGAAATTCTGGATCTTGCTGCTTTTCTTTCCTTTCTTTTGCCTTTAAATTCTTTATCATTGATGTAGGATTTTTTTTCAGTGTAGATAGTAAAAATATCAGTAAAAGTTAAATTTCTCTAAAGTAACAGATTATATTTCAATATATAAATTTATTTTATTCAATATTTTCCAGTTATCATAGACTTTTGTCTTTTGTTTTGGTTGTTCTTTGTGTGCCACTTGTTCTTGCTAGGTTGTTGGTTGTTGTTCCACTTCTATTTCAACTATACACAATGACAATCAAATAAGTCCCAAAAATCAAATAAGCAAATAGATAGAGAAAATCAAATAAGCAACATAAATTAATAGAAATAAGCAGCATAAACTAATGTGATCAGAAAAATTTAAATTCCAAAAAAAAATTACCATTGACAGAGAAAAATGTAACAAATAGGAATTTCTCTGAGTTATGTTGACACAAGGACAGAACTTTTTGTGGCTTAAGATTTTCACTGACCTTGGGATTGAACTTGTGTTGGTGTTCAGTAAGGTTGTGTTGCTAGTTGGACGAATAGTTCATAAATTTGTTCATGCAATCTAGCATTTTCAATTTCAAGCTCTGAAATTGATTACCTCAACTGTTGAGTTCTTTTTGTATCATCTTGTTTTTGAACCTCCAACATCCTTAGTTTCATTTGGTTTGTGCTGTCTCTTTCTTGAAGTTCTGAGTTATGTGATGTCAAGGTTCTTATTGTAATATCCTTTTCTGCAAGTAATTTATTTCAATTTTTCTCTTCTTTTATTCTGGATTTAGAAAGTGCCTTTAGTCTTTAATGTAGATCAGCAATTTGAGTATCCTTTGATTCCTTAGATTCTGGAGGCTGATGCATTATTGAGCCACAAATGCTATCATGATGTTGTTCCAGCAGCTCTTTATGTTCTTTTTCATCACTTTCCTCATTGTTTTCTTCTTACTCTTTAGATTCAGTGCCTTTATCTTCTTCTTCATTGTCTTCTTCTTTCTATTCATTTTCTTCTTTGTCTTCTACTTTTACTTCTTCACTTTCTTCTCTGGCTTCCGCTCCTGCACTGCTTTGCTTGATCTTTTTCTCCATTGCTTGTTTCTTATTCTTCTGTGTTGCCTTCTCCTTCTTCATTCCCTCATTTTTCTTCAGATGAATCTTCTAATGTCTCCTTAAATTTGACAATTGCCTTTTTTGATTTTTTTTTTTTCTTTTTACCAAGACAAAACTCCTCTTATGGGTTTTTAACTAACTTCTTGTTATCTATCTGTAACAGGAACCTCTTTTATTAGACAAATGTTACAAAATTCACTGAGAGAAAAAATTCAAATAAGAAAGACAAAATTCATCTAAATCATACTAATGGGAAACAAACTTCAGAGAAAATTGTATAGGTTAGAGAAAATTACAGACAAGGAGATAATTTTATGAGTCAGAGAAAATTATGAAACAAGCAACATAATTTAGATATCAGAGAAAATCAATCAGGGCATATAAGTTAATGTTACTATAATTGTGTCAGAAAAATTTGGATTTCAGAGAAAATTCATTAAAAGAGCAGAAATAAACAGTGGTAATCAAAAAACAACATAAATTGAAATTTCAAAGAAAATTGATCTCAATTAGTCAAGGCACATAAGTTATGGGTCAGATAAAATTAATCTAAATCATACTAATGGGATACAAATTTCAAAGAAAATTTTATCGACTAGAGAAAATTACACACAAGGACAATTAATTTTATGGGCTAGAGAAAATTATGAAACAAACAACATAATTTAGATATGAGAGAACATCAATCAAGGAAGATAAAATAATGTCACTATAATTGTGGTCAGAGAAATTTGGATTCTAGAGAAAATTCATTACAAGGGCAGAAATAAACAGTGTTAATCAAAGAAGCAACATAAATTGAAATTTTAGAAAAACCTGATCTCAATCAGTCAAGGCATATAAGTTATGGGCCAGAGAAAATTATGAAACAACCAACATAATTCAAATATCAGAGAAAATCAATCAGGGCATATAAGTTAATGTGTTACAATTATAGTTAGAGAAATTTGGATTCTAGAGAAAATTCATTACAATAGCAGAAATAAACCAGTGGTAATCAAAGAAGAAACATAAATTGAAAGTTCAGAGGAAATTGATCTCAATCAATCAAGACACAAGGAGAGAAACAAACCAGTGGTCAGAGAAATTTTAGAATTTCACTGAGATTTCAATGGCGATAGAAATCTAACCTGTCGAGGTATAAGAGAGTGGATTGGTGTCTTCTGCAACTGTTTGGTCAAGCTTTGCAGGTTCCACTTGGCACATCTTGGGAAGTCAGTTGTGTTACTGTCTTCCGAGTCAATGATATTCGCATGTTCACATAGCCAATACTATGATAGAAATTAAAGTAATTAAATTTTGTTAAATACACAAATTTGTAAGTATCATAACTGTAAATTTAAATGGAAATTATACTTACCAGCAATGCAATGACACACCTCGTAACTTTTTCTGGAGTTTTGTGCAATGCTGTGATAGAATCGATCAATGTTAATGTGATTGCTTCTGACCAATCATATTGTTTCATTGATTCAAGGGGTTCCACGTACTTTATAAAAAACTCACCCTATTGAATTCCCACTTGTTTCAAAAAATAGGGTGAGACACAAGTACAAGGTAATAATGATTGCTACATCTTTGAAGTCAGATGGTTGCTTGCCTTTCATTGCTTTGACCAAGACATTTTTAAGAACAGAACCAGTGAGCCTTGTGTCCTTTGAGAACCTTCTCCTTAGGAATGCAAATTTTGACTTTTTAGAGTATCTTAATGACATTACTCATTTACCTCCTTGCAAACCAAAAATCAAGGTCATGTCATTGGTTATAAAGGTCAAGTTCTTTTTACTAACTGTGAATGCTTTCGTTTTTTCATTGTAACGTTGGATTATTGCAACTGCATCATCATCAGATTTCCTAGATTTCCTTGGATCCATTCTTCTAGTGGTTAGAGCTTGGATCAAATACCAGAATGGGGTCTTTGAAACTCTTCAAGTTGATTTGAATTGAATTTAAGTGTTTGAAAAAAGGAGACAACAAATGAGAGGTTGGATCGATACTAAATGCTGTAATGAGCTCTCTTTCTTTGGAGTTTAACAGGTTTTTTCCCCCTTGAGCTTGAGTCTTTTAAAGTTGGGGTATTTATTTTGATGCTAGTTGCTTCATCACCTTGGACTTGTGTGTATTGGCAAGGAATTTGTGGTGTTTTGCTTCTTTTTTATCTTAGATCATAAAAAGACTGAGAGTGTTTCTGTTTCTTGCTTGGTGTTTCTGGTGTTTTGCTGCTTTTACATTTTGCCATTTCTAAACAATGATGAAAACATAAAGATGTCAACATTAAATCCCAAAGAAAATTGAACATGCTAGAGAAAATTGGACATGTCAAAGAAAATTACACATAAGGGAGAAAACTAAGATGGTTAGGGAAAATTATAAATGTCAGAGAAAATTAGACACTGAAAATTAAATATCAGAGTACTAATTGTTTTTCTGTGGAATACATCTAGCCACAGAAAATTTTCATTCCCAGAGAAAATTAACAAAGCAACATAAACATGCTAGAGAAATTTTCAATAATTGTTAAAATTACATATAGAAGTAAATATAGCCAGAGAAAATTCAAAAAAGAAATATATATCCAGCAAGCACAGAAAATGAATATGATAGAGAAAAATAAACATGGCAAATCAGAGAAAATTTCCATTCCACAATTAGCAAGATAAAATAAACAAAGTAACGTAAACATGCCATAGAAAATTACACAACATTGAAACTAAGAATTGAACAAAATAAACATACTAGAGAAAATTGAACATGACAGACAGACACAAAGGAGAAAACTAATGTGGTCAGAGAAAATTATAAATTCCAAAGAAACTTAGACGCTGACAAGAGAATACTAGGTGTTTTCATGTGGAATACATGTGGCCACAGCTAATTTTCATTCCTAGAGAAAATAACCAAAGCAACATAAATACGACAGATAAATTTTCAAAAATCGCTACAAATTAAATATAGATGTAAAATATAGCGAGAGAAAATTCAAGAAAGAAACATAAATCTAGCAAGCACAGAAAATGAAAATGCCAGAGAAAATTACACATTCCAGAGAAAATTTCTATTCCATAATATTAATATGCAAGAGAAATTTACATACACAATCAGAGAAAATTAAACATGATAGAGATACACAAAGAAGAAAAGTGATGTGGCCAGAGAAAATTATAAATGCCAAAGAAACTTAGACACAGACAAAAGAATAATATTACATATAGATGTAAAATATAGTCAGAGAAAATTAAAAAAAAAAACATAAATTTGGCAGGCATAGAAAATGAAAATGCCTGAGAAAATTACACATTCCAGAGAAATTTACAGACAAAATCACACAAACATGTTCAAGAATAAGATCAAAACACAAAGAAATAACTTTTTTCAAAATAAACATGCCAGAGAAAATTCAAAGAAGAAACATACATCAAGCAAATATCAGAGAAATTCAAATGCCAGAGAAATTTACAGATAAAATCACACAAACATATTCAAGAATAAGTTTAAAACACAAAGAAATAACTTTTTTCAAATTCATATAGCTTTTTATTATGAAATTGAAACTCTAATTAATGGAAGGTTAATATAAAATGCAATTAACTGTGTTTCTAGAGAAAAACTCGTTGGATTGTAGAAAAACTTACCAGAGTTAGATGAAACGCTAATTACGAACTGATATGCCCTGAGATGAAAATGCAATGTGACGAAGATGAACTGAGATGACGATGAACAGTGAAAATGGGGTCAGAGAAATTTGTGAGGAAGGAATGAGAAAGATTTTTGCAGAAGATAATGAAACTCTAATGTCGATGACGAACATGATATTGAAACCCTAATTCTACTGTTCTCTTGCTCAAAAAGATGGTTGAATGTTTGGAATGAAGCTCAGTCGTCGGAATCCGGTTTAGTTTCTGCGTTGATTTGTGAAGGGTATTTTGGTTCATGAAATAATTAAAAATGCACGCGATATAGTTAAGGGACCTGATGCATCACCCATTTTTTTGGTGTCCTTTATCCTCTAAGTTACTATTATTAGAGATCTTAAAAAAAATTCCCCTATATATTTCTCATCTTAAAAAATAATAATTTAAATTAATATTTTCAATAACTTAAATTTTTCATAGATTTTATGATGATCATACAAAACGGACGTTCTTTTTTTTCTAAAAAATAACATAGGCTCCCAACGTATAGAGATATTAATATGTATTTTATTAACATTGTTTTGATTTTTAGCTTATTAATATGTATTTTATTAAATGTCTTACACATTTTCACTAAATACATAACTAAATGTTTTATACATTTTTATCAAATAAATAACTAAATAAAGTTCACAAAATTGCAGATTCTACATCCATGTGAAATATTCAATCATTTATTTAATAAAAAATTTAATATCTCCTATATTATCTTTTTAACCTACTAAAATAATTAAAAATTAAAATAACTAACTTCTATAACAATTCTATTATATAATTCCTTTCTTTTTAATTCTTTTTAAGCCCTTAATGGTCTAACTTCTTTCCACTGATGTTGTCCGAGTCATAGGATCCACTAGTTTCGTTTTAATAATTGAAATCATTAAATTTATACATCATTTAATTAAAAAAAATCAATTTAATAATTATAATCTGTTTAATTTTTTGCATTTGTTATAAAAAAAATTATTTTCAAAAATATTTATCTATAT
Organism: Camellia sinensis; assembly: GCF_004153795.1. Classification (NCBI taxonomy): domain Eukaryota; kingdom Viridiplantae; phylum Streptophyta; class Magnoliopsida; order Ericales; family Theaceae; genus Camellia; species Camellia sinensis. The sequence continues at coordinate 1,474,549 of NW_021027084.1, read as the reverse complement.
TTTTAAAGACATAATAAATAAAAAAAATTTACAAAATAAACTGTTTAAATTATCGAAATGAGACCTATACTAAACTCAAAAGCTGAGACAACCTCCAATCCGGATCTAGAAAAGTCCAATCCTAAAATTAAATTAACATTATTGTGATACCTTACCTTGTTTTACGAGGCCACACCTTTTTCTTCTTTCAAAAAAAGAAGAAATTGTCTATGATTTTTTCCTTTATGATTTTTCAAATTTGATTAATAAGTCACAATAAATAGTAGTTGTTATCAGCTTAACAAGCGATAATTTCCAGAGCTTCGACTTTTTAAAGATCTAGTTTCAGAAATTTCCCTATTTCATTCACCTAATATTAATCTCTAAAACTTAGATCTAATTTCACAGATTTCCCTATGTGATTCACCTAATAGTAATCTCTAAAACCTCCACTCCTTAAAGTCTAACTTTAGAGATTCTCCTATGTGGTTAGGCGTCGTATTGAACTATTCAAGCTGCACAAAAAAATTCTCATCTAGTCTATCTGCTACTTAGGATTGTTACGGTATTAAAATTTTCCCAGGTGTTTAAATAAAATAAAATAACATTCAAGCATGCATATGGACTCTGGATTTCATTTGAGTAAATTTTCTGTACTAATTCCAAAGAAAAAATCAAAATCAAAATCGCCTTTCTTGTACTACTTAAAATAAAAGGGCATATTATAGCCCCACAATTTACTGAAACCCAGAACTAACCACCCAGTACATGATGAATGAGAGCGATATGAGAAATCGCCAGTTATTCAGGCTAAGCAAGTAATCACCCAACAAACATGGAAACAACATTTCACAATAAAAATAGCCAAAAAGTCAAGAAAATGAAGAACAAATAAAAGAGCCAATGAAGTTCACAAAGAACGAAGTTCACATTTTTATAACAAAATGTTTTCCCAGAGCAAACATGATATACCTGCCCAGGAAATCAAACAACACACAGTTTTGAGGTTTCAAGCCACCAGTACAGACTAATTGTTACTTAACTAGTCCTGCAATCATCTTCGTTTAACGACGAAAATGTTCAAAAATCATACTCACTGCTGGGCACACTGCACTCTCTGAGCTCCACCGCCGCCATGCATATCCTCGTCCTCATCATATGCCTCATGCATCTGCTTTCTCCGCATCTCCTCTTCAATGTTGACATCATGCAAAGTCGTCTCCTCACACTCGTCGAGTTCCATATCTGTCATTTCTGTCAATGGCTTCGGTGGCAATACCGCCTCCAGAGCCTTAACCTGCTCTGGGCTCAGAGAGTCTGGGAATTCCACAGTGAAATGGATATACAACTTCCCCTTCATGAATGGCCTCCGGTACATCGGCATACCCTCTTCATATATTGCCTTGAATTGATCTATGCATTTTACAAGAAATTTGCATCATTTTGAATTTAGTGA
>NW_021027084.1:1442863-1455377 GCF_004153795.1 Camellia sinensis | reverse complement strand
ATGGATTCTCCGGCACAGTGGCAGCCCTACAATGTGTATCAAACGGGAAGTATGAAGTGTTTTGATATGAGCCTGAGTCTCATCTGTGTTGTTGATACTGGAAGTAATGTGAATATAATATATATAGTTCACTGTTGTAAGTTTGGCCAGGTTCTGAGCCATATTGATAATAATGAAATTGAAACATGTCATAGACATTAGTGTCATGAGACTATATTTAGTTATAATTGATTATCTTGGTTAACCAGCTATTGAATGCTATAGCTTTATTCAATGCTTATATTTGGTTTAGTATTTCTCTGCTGGGCTGTGGCTCACCCTTTATGGGAACATCATTTTCAGGTTCAGGTGATAAGCTACCTCCAAGGACTTAGCTTGGGAGGATTTGGCTTTTGGATTTTGAAGACTAGCTTTAGTTAATTGTTTTTAATTGTTAGTACATGTAAACATTCAAGCCTAGGGCTTTACTTGTATTTGAGTTAGAACTCATATTTTTGTGTCCAAGTGTTGGCTTGGAAAGATGTTGGCCCGTAGGGCATTTAATTTGATGTTACATGTAATGCTTTTATTTAATAATACTCTAATGAATGAATTAATGAATTGTTTTCTTTAAATATTGCATGTCAATGATATATATAATGGGTTTATTTTGAGGGCGTTTCAATAATCCCTTTCTAAAAAGTGTATTTTTTAAACATAATAAAAAAATTTCTATTGAAAAAACTTAAGCATATTGCTTTTGCTTTTGTTCATTAATATTAAAATTTAATTAATCTTATTTATTATTAAAAAATAAATTAGCAAATGATTTTATATATATAATTTTGTTTCGATTGCTTAGGTCATTTGGTGTTTCTACTTAAGTCCACTCAAATTTATTCAAAATTTTAAATTTTACATAGGTCCTCACCAAATTAAAAATTATGTTGTCTAATTTTTAAAAAATTACAAGCTTGACTCGAGTTGCTTAGGCACTACCCGCTCGAGCATAGAATACACTCGCCCAGTATTTTACAGACTTCAGACAATCGCTCGAGCACCAGAGGGGCTGCTCGAGCTCAGACCCACTCGAGTGTAAGAAACTCCGCTCGAGCGTGAAAAACACTTCTGCAGTATTTTTGCAGACGCACAAAGTACTGAATGAGTGCAAACCCCGCTCGAGCGTAAGACCAAAATTCTGGGCAACAAGGTTCTAGACCAATTAGCAACCAACCTGTTCTAAACACGCCCGAGACAATCAAAAACCCAAATTCAAAGGGTAAGAAGAGGAAAAGACATAAACAACAACATTAAACCACAAGACCTGAGTCCGGAACGCCATAAAAGTCGGGTTAAAACCGGGATCGCTATAACTCCTTTCGATCCCTAACCTTCCTATTTCGTCAATCCCTATATAGCTATAGTGACTGCAATTAGATTCTTCTTAACCAGAAAGCATTATCATATTGGTTAACTTCCTGCCAGTCTCTGTGCTTACAAGAACTCTGCAATCTCGTCAGACAAAACAAAAACAACCAAAAAAGGGGACAAAACATAACAAAACAAAACAAAAATTAAACTCAATCAGTGTGTGATATATTTTATTTACTTATTAATTTGCAATCTTCTCAATTTAATTTTGTTCAGTTACGGACATTGTAAAATAGTGTTTAATCATGATGTTATATCAGCATATCATCAGACTTTATCACCGATCACATTTTACATGTATAAGCAAAAGAAGAATATATATATATATATATATATAATCAGTTAGCCTCATATTTTGAGATTGAAATCCTGTTAATCAACACACTTGATTCATCCTATTGTTATTCCCATTCAAGATTTGTGTCTGAAAGGTCGTACATGGATCTATTAGTAGTTTTAACCACAAATGCCATCTAATATCCAAAGGTGATAAGAATAAACTTAATTAGAAGAATGACAAAAACTAGACAGAGGTGAATGTGGATTGCAGAGGTGACGGCGACCGGTGATGATTGTAATGCAGGTGACGGCGACCGGCGATGATCACGATGGAGGTGGCGGTAGTGCGAGGGGTTGTACGGGAATGGCTGAGAGGCTAAGGATGGGCGGTGGTTTATGTCGTCATTGCTGCCGTCGCCGGTAGTTGGTGTAGTTAGGATTAAGGTTTTTTGGAATGAGAAATGATGGAAGGAGAGGGTTTGTATAAAGAATGTGAGGGTATATTTGGAATGTGAAGTGTGTGGACTAAGATAAAGAAGTAAAAATCAAATTATTAAATGCATAGATTGAGAAAAGATGTAAACAGACATAATTTGGTGTATGGAAGTAGAATTTCCTACGAAAAGGAGTGAGAAGCAGCTAGGGTTTGGATTTTTTAACTAGTTTAGGGATTGTTTGGGCTTCTCCACTTTTGAAGTCTTGCAAACTGGTAACAAGGCTATTTTCGAAAGGGGAAATTAGGGTGTGCAAGGAATCCGAATAGAATCGAGGCTCCACGGTCGGCTTTGTCACTTCGGACGGTCGGCAATGGATTCATATTCTATAAATTTGTTATCTAACGGCCGATCAATGAATTGATCTAAAAATAATTATCGAAACCGAATCGACCGAGATATATATTATATTATATATATTCAAATAGATAGTAGTCCACCTTTTCATATAATATTTTTATATTTACCTTGGAAATACAAGTCTGTCATCTCTCTTTATCACTTTGAGTTTGATACAGAGAGTAACTCAATTTCAACCTTATCATAGAGTTTGAGATAGACTGTCCTATTTTCTTAGGCTCTGTTTGGTGGTACTCTGGAACGTTAGTTCCAGAGCTTGATTTGAGCTTAGTATTTGTTTAAGATTTTCAAAATTTAATTTCACACTCACTTTTGAAAACGCGGTTAAAGGCGGGAGAATTTATGCTGACCAGTCGTTCGGCCAGTTGATCGGAACAATGTAATTTTATTTATTTTTTATTTTTTATTTTTTTTTGAAATTGACACATGTTAATTTTTATATATTCAATAAAAAATATTTTTCGAATTTTTTAAAAAATTTTATAAACTTTAATAGAATTTTGAGTTGTGTTTTTGGTTATGAGTTGTAAGTTTTTGTATCAAATATCATATGTCACATCAAAAATTTCCCACTCAATTCAAAACTCTTTTCAAAACTCATTCACTAAACAAATTTTTCCCACTCAAATCATAATTCCAAAACTCACAAACTCAAAATACAACTATTTTCTCAAATCATATTTAGAAAACTCTACCAGATGCAACCCTCTTTTTTCCATAGCTGTTCAAAGTTCTCTCTCTCTCTCTCTCTCTCTCTCTCTCTCTTTCTCTCTCTCTCTCTCTCTCTCCTAAACCCTAAGAAATTTCTCAGAAAACTAATGTTGCCGATGTTGTAAATGATGAGAGGTAGTTGGCAGTGACTTGTTTGGGATAATGGAGGTGAAGGTAGGGTTAGGGTTAGGGTTAGGGTTTGGATATGTTTTTCGAAGGTTAGAGATAATAGGGATAAAGTTAAAATTTTGTATTAGGTTAAAATTGTAATAAAAAAAATGAAAGAAATGGGAAATTCTATTTCCACACACCAATTTTCCTTACTCCACACACTTAATGAATTTTTTCAAGATCACAATTTTATCCTTTAACAAAATTACCATCTCACCCACTACCATCTCACCTACACATCTCACAATTTCTCCATACACATCTCACCCACCACCATCTCCCCAGCCACTTCACCGCTTGCCATCGCTTTTCATGCCCAAACCTCATCCATACACAGCATTTCCTTTCACTTTCCCCACTCCTGTAACGCCCTCAAAATAAGACATAATCCGACCATTCAATAAATCCATAAAACATAATAGAAATATCATCTTTTCATTCATCAAAGTTTGTATTACGATGGATATTACATGTTTGCAACAAAATGAATGCCCTACAGGCTTACAGCTTTCCAAGTCATCACTTGGTTACAACAAAAAGGGTCCTAGCTCTATACGTGGAAAACCCTAGGCTTGAATATACATTTAACATCAAAACGAATAACAAAAGGGAGTCTTCAACTCCAAAACCTCCCAAGCTAAGATCTCGGAGGCGGCATATCACCTGTATCTGAAAATGTTGTCCCAAATAGGGTGAGCCAAAGCCCAGTAAAGATATGCTAAACAAAATATGAGAATTAACTAAAACATTAGCATCCCATAAATGTTTAACACTTGTAAACCAACTTACATCAAACCCACTACAAATCAACATTGATATCCTAATCAATCCACTTCCCTTTATTTATCAAAATCAATATATTTACATAGCTCATTGTTATTCAAACAATTAGAAACGAGACTACAACTCATTTATCAACACTTTAAGCATAAACATCATTCATACACTTCCATTCACTTGCCATTTTACGAAACTACGTCCGAGGGAACCGGCACCCAAACATATATAAGATTTCGGGACTTTCACCCTTGACACTTCGGTCAACTTAATTATTAATGGAGTCCATCCCCTATCTCCTCCCAAACAATAGAGTACATCCCCTATCTCTTCCTAAACAATGATATATATGCAATGTATTTAAACACGTTGTCATATACAATGACCAATTAAAGCACATATTTAATGTGTTAATCCAACCGTCATATTTAATGACATAATCCAATTGATTAGTTTCAATTTACCTAATCATTATGCATTTTCAACAACAATCATGGCTATCCTCCACCGATAGCCCAAAACAGTTATTTCTAAACAGATAAATAAATCTATCAAACAGATAATTTATCAACTTTACCATAGGAGTGATTTATCAATCCAACTACACCATTTAATCACATTTTTTCCCAATCTCATAATTTCCAAACCAATTTCATATTTCTACACTTGATTTCATTATCATACAAATAATTTATTTAATTTAAATTAGGGCATTTTCCCCCTTTAACATACACGGTACCCAAGACCCAATTTCACCAATTATATCTAAGCAATAACATGTCCAAGACCTCTCATACCCATAGGGAACCCAAATTAGAAAACCCCTCATTCAAACATTTTAATTTCAAACCCTAACTTCACACAAACTTTCCAAATCCCACCATTTATACCAAATGACAAATATCTATGTTAAAACCCATATAGGAGAGTAGAATATCCCTACCTCAAGTGTAGAAGCCCAAAGGAGAAGAACCAAGCGCGAGATAAACTTCAAAAGTGATGAAACCAACTTTTACTCAGTTGAAAATAGAGATCTTGAAAAGCTCAATCTTTTTATCAAAGGAATGAGGGTGAAGAGATCACTAGATCTAGGTCAAAATGTAGAGAGAGAAAGTATTTTAGAAAGAGAGGCTCTCAATTTAGGGTTTTGGAAAGTTTTAGAGAGAGAGAAGACAGAAAAGTGATTTAAAAAGTCACTTCCACGATTTGATATACGCACAGTCCGCTCGAGCAGAGAGTTTGACGCTCGAGCGTCAGACACATAAATTCGACCCGCTTGAGCTCAATAAAGGCCGCTTGAGCGCCAAGACACAACAGCAAGGCACTATGCGCTCGAGCATAGAATACACTCGCCTAGTATTTTACAGACTTCAGACAGCCGCTTGAGCGCCAGAGGGGCTGCTCGAGCTCAGACCCACTCGAGTGTAAGAAACTCCGCTCGAGCGTGAAAAACACTTCTGCAGTATTTTTGCAGATGCACAAAGTACTGAATGAGTGCAAACCCCGCTCGAGCGCAAGAAGACCCGCTCGAGCGTAAGACCAAAATTCTGGGCAACAAGGTTCTAGACCAAATAGCAACCAACCTGTTCTAAACACGCCCGAGACAATCAAAAGCCCAAATTCAAAGGGTAAGAAGAGGAAAAGACATAAACAACAACATTAAACCACAAGACCTGAGTCCGGAACGCCATAAAAGCCGGGTTAAAACCGAGATCGCTATAACTCCTTTCGGTCCCTAACCTTCCCATTTCGTCAATCCCTATATAGCTATAGTGACTGCAATTAGATCTTCTTAACCAGAAAGCATTATCATATTGGTTAACTTCCTGCCAGTCTCTGTGCTTACAAGAACTCTGCAATCTCGTCAGACAAAACAAAAACAACCAAAAAAGGGGACAAAACATAACAAAACAAAACAAAAATTAAACTCAATCAGTGTGTGATATATTTTATTTACTTATTAATTTACAATCTTCTCAATTTAATTTTGTTCAGTTACGGGCATTGTAAAATAGTATTTAATCATGTTGTTATATCAGCATATCATCAGACTTTATTACCGATCACATTTTACATGTATAAGCAAAAGAAGAATATATATATATATATATATAAGTTATCGGTTAGCCTCATATCCTGAGCTTGAAATCCTATTAATCAGCACACTTGATTCACATCCCATTTTTATTCCCATTCAAGATTTATGTCTAAAGGGTCGTACATGGATCTATCAGTAGTTTTAACGACAAATGCCATCTAACATCCAAAGGTGAGAAGAATCAACTTAATTAACAGAGAGACAAAAATTAGACAGAGGTGAACGTGGATCGCAGAGGTGACGGCGATTGGTGATGATAGCGATGGAGCTGATGGCGATCAGCGATGATCGTGATAGAGGTGACGGCAGCGTGAGGGCTGTGTGAGAATGGCTAAGAGGCTGGGAATGGGCGGTGGTTTATGTCGTTGCTACCGCCGTTGTCAGTAGTTGGTATAGTTAGGTTTAAGGTTTTTGGAGTGAGAAATGATGGAAGGAGAAGTTGTGCACAGAGAAGGTGAGGGTATATTTGGAATGTGAAGTGTTGCAGACTGAGATAAAGAAGTAAAAATTAAATTACTAAATGTGTGGATTGAGAAAAGATGTACATAAAGATAATTTGGCATGTGGAAATAGAATTTTTCGAAAGAAATTGGGATCCAAAATGAAAAATGAGGTGCTAATAGTAGCACACTATATAAATTAATGATTTAAATTTTGGGCTTTTTATTGATAAATTCCATTTAGAAGTGTTCTAATTCGATAAGTCCATGAAGGAATTTTTTAACCTACTTAGTCTCATGTATTTATACTTTTATTCCATAAAGTCTTTTTTTCTTGATTTACATTATTTTCGTACTCTTATGCCCTTATATTTAATTTGTTGTACAGTGATCCGGACATGTGTCCGTGGATGTTGGTAGTTGTTTATCATCTTGTTTGCATCCTCTTTACTTTGTATTTTGAGTTATAGGATGTGTTGGGCAGGTTTGTTACAGGTTGGTTGAGTTTAGAAACCAAAACTAGTTGCCCAGAGTTTGGCCTGTCCGCTCGAGCGGGGGTTTGGGCGCTCGAGCGGGGAATACACCCATCCAATATTTCCTGTGCAGTGTTGGACGCTCGAGCGTGGGATTAGCCGCTCGAGCGGGGTTGTGTGAGTTCCGCTCGAGCGGGAAGTTGGAAGCTCGAGCGGAGACCTGGCTCTGTAAAATTCTACTGGGCTGTGGCTCACCCTATATGGGAATATCATTTTCAGGTACAGGTAGCATGCCACCTCCAAGGACATAGCTTGGGAGGCTAGAGGCGGACATACTTTTGTTGTTTTACTTTTTGATGTATTACATGTAAATTCAAGCCAAGGGCTTAATGTGTTCGAGTTAGTACTCTTTGATGTAACCAAGTGTTAACTTGGAAAGTTGTAAGCCCGTAGGGCATTTTGCTTTTGTTGTTAACATGTAATACTTATGTAATGGAATTTTGATAAATGGAAGAATGTGGTTATTTCATATGTTAATGAATCTTATTTAATGGGTTTAATGTTATTATTTTGTGGGCGTTACATTCTTGATTTACATTATTTTCGTACTCTTATGCCCTTATATTTAATATTGATATTTAATGTTGAGAGAGGAGAGAGAAGGGAAAGGACCAAGGCATAGGAAATTTCATACACAAATTAAATAATATTGATGTTATTATTTTATATTATTATACAATGTGAATATATTTTTAATTGACAACACATTAAAAATAAGGGGAATTTTTTTTCAGGTCCCTGGTATTAAGACTTTACAGCATAAAGGACACTTAATATTTTCATAATGTCTAAAGTCCCTCAAGTTGATCCAGAGAAAATTGGTCCAGAGAAAATTGATCCAGAGGAATTTGGTCCAGAGAAATTTGGTCCAAAGAAAATTTCTCAATATTTTCATAATTTCTTCACCTGTTTGAATTTGCAGCGTTACCACCATGGGTTTGTTTACATGGTCCAGAGAAATTCTTTGGTTTAGACTGAATTTTCTTTCGTCTGAACTGAATTTTCTCTAGACTTTCTCTGGGTTGGTCCAGAGAATTTCTCTGGTTTGGTTGGTCTGAATTTTCTCTGGGTTGTTGGACTGAAATTTGAGAAGCTGATGCATACTTACCTTGATTGAATTACCCATGAGATTTGTGATGATTTGCCGAAATCTACCTGGATCTCCATAATACTGAAATTCTTGAATTGGGAAAATTCAATTTAAAAACCAAAGAATTTCTCTGGATCAACCCTGAGAAACTTCAGTAAAACCAAAGAATTTCTCTGAACCAACCCAGAGAAAATTCAGTTAAAAAATCAAAGAATTTCTCTGGTTTCAACCTAGAGGAAATTCAGTTAAAAACCAAAGAAAATTCAGTTGAAATCACCTAATCATGCAGAGACAATGATTCGTTTGCTCGTCCATGTTGGGCCATCCCAACTATAATTGAAGTCCAAGAAATTGTATCTCTTCGGCACATAGTATCAAAAATGGTCTTTGCTGCTAGTATGTCACTACATTTAGCATACATATCAACAAGTGCATTACTAACAAATAAACTAGATTCATAACCAAGAGATAAAACTAAGCGATGAATCTGTTTTCCAAGCTCCAATGTTGCTAAATTAGCTGAGGCTCCAACAATGCTTGAAAGAATAAAAAGGTCTACAATATCAACCCCTGCTCTCCTCATTTCAATGAAAAGATTAAACCCATCAATCCATTGTCCACTCTGTACCAACCCAGATATCAAAGCCATCCAAGAAAACAAATTCTTCTCCGCCATACCATGCAAGAGTTCAACAGCTTCCGATTTTCATCCACTTCGGGCATACCCAGAAATCATAGCTGTCGAAGAAACTAAATTCTCCGCCAAACCAGAGAATTTCTCTGGATCAACCCAGAGAAAATTCAGTTCAAATCATAGAATTTCTCTGGACCAATCCAGAGAAAATTCACTTTAAGCCAGAAAATTTCTCCGGACCAACCCAGAGAAATTTCAATTCAAACTAGAGAATTTCTCTAGTTTCAACCCAGAGAAAATTCAGTTCAAATCATAGAATTTCTCTGGACCAATCCAGAGAAAATTCACTTTAAGCCAGAAAATTTCTCCGGACCAACCCAGAGAAATTTCAGTTCAAACTAGAGAATTTCTCTGGTTTCAACCCAGAGAAAATTCAGTTCAGGTAATCGTGATTTACCATTTCTTTCTGATAATGGATCATCTAGGAGATGCACAATTTGATGGCTTGGTGGTTTCGAGCACATTTGGACAAAAATTAATAAATGTAATGGAAAACCACCCTTTCCTCCTATCATGAAGACTCAAAAGGAAAGTGACACGCACGAGTCCTTATCAACATATCATGGAGTGATAAGTGACAATTCTTGAACAATGGACTCGGCATAACGTCTGACCAAAATCCAATCAACTCTAAACATTTCTTTATGTCGGTTTCATTGAATTTTAGGGCAATTTTATTAGTCCTTGCCATTCTTTAATCAATTTGTCCAAAGTGATGGTTAAGTTCCACTAAATGGAAGAAACTTCAACGAGAGGTGATCCTAAGCATAAAAAGAGAGACCATGCCATTGGACAATGAACCTCCATAGAAGATTAAGCCATTGAGCGTAGGTCTCTTTCTCATATTTTGGATAACATCAATCGGTTTGAAAATGACTTTCAAACAAAAGAAGGAAAAGAAGTAAAAAAGGGAGGTTTGCAAGAAATGAATGCAAATTGATTATTAAAATGAGACTCTTGAATATGAAAAGTAAGCAAAAGAAAGAACCTAAAAACAACACAACCCAAACTAGCAAGATATAATGACTTATAAATACAACAAACAAATTGATCAAAGCATGAATTAATTAAATAATTAGGTACAGTCTAAAACACCCTATTATGTAGAAATAGTGGCTCAAAGTGCATGAAAAGAGCCCACAAATTTTCAAACAAAAAGCAAAGGAATAAGATTAGTAAGCAAGACAAGGAGAGGTGGCTAACCCCTCCATTTTTGAGACCTTAAAGCATGTTTTTTAGCCTCTTTTAAACTCTGAAAATCAATTTGAAAACCAGAAGAAAAGAGTGTAAAAGCAAAGGGCTTTGAGTTATGAAATAAGGTGTAGAGAAGGTGTTAACCCTCTTCTAACCCATTGGTACTATCCAAACCACAAGTTTAGAACACCTTGAAATGGACTCAACATAACTCAAAGACATAAGAAAATAGATTAGCAAGAGATAGAATGAAAGCAAGAGATAAGCTGGTACGCTTTTTACCTGCTCAAAGAGGCAACTCTTGCTTGTAACACAACTTGGTCTATAGCTCAATCCAAGCTGAATTGTGATTCTCAAAGCTCTTCCAAGGTTTCAAGCGCTTAGTTTAATAAGATTGTAATGTGATGTATAAGAATTGGTAATAAGGAATGATCAATATCTCAAGTTAGCTTGCACAAGAAAAGGAGCTCTCAAAGGGTTGATTTAGCTTCTTTTAAAAAAAATTTTAAAACTCTAACACTGATATAATGCTTTGTTTTATAGAATTTTAGCAAATAGGTCGTAAATATCTCTAAAAATAGACAGCTACCCCATTTCCGCTTAAGAACATGTTTCTCGATAATCGAGAGCCGGTCGGGCTCCCAATGGTTTACGGCCGACTCCTCAATGTGGTAACGGCGCTCCCAAGGTGTTCCCCTGTTCTACTATTTAAACCTCACTATAGGTGGACAATGTTCAAAAATGAATTTCTAGGGTAAAAAATAGTATGAATATGGAAGGTTTTAGGATTGGTTTTGGAGAGTGAGCTTACGTTCTTTCATTGAGAATTCGAAACACGCCTCAACCGCAACTTCATCATCGAGTGCGCAGAAACCAAGCGTCTAATTCTTGTGGGCGGTCAAAAATAGGGTGTCCTATAGGCACCTATTTGACCATTTGGCCAAGCTGCATATAGTAAAGCCATAATGGCTGTTCCCAAACTAGGACATGATGCTCACCCATATGCAAGATTACGTGAATCGCTTGATTGAATAGTGCAACCCTAGTTCATTCACAAAACTAGGACATGTGTAACCCTACCACCTCATAAGGTTGTTTTTCGTACTCTCTCTAACTGTATGTGCTTTACAAGTGAAACTATACAAGAATGTGTCATATCAGTTGCACAGTTGGTATCTGTTTTGGGAAGTGTAGAAGTACAAGTCCTAAAGCTTTGATTATGTCTATGTTGATAACATCTTAGCTGTGATACTGTGCGCGGTTTCTGATTGCTATTCTTTTGTTTTATTTCTATTGCTAGGTAGTTAAACTATAGCTTTCAGAAGGTTCGGATATCCCCCAAGCACTCTGGACCTGAGTCGGAAAGACCTTTGCAAAGTTGGGGATCGCTTATTCAGGGAATAACCCGTGTTTGCTTTACTATCACCAATTACAAGACGAAAGAGGATCAGACAGAATTCACCAGTGCCAGTTTTTATACCAATCACTATTTAGACTTACTTGTGTTTAGTCCTGTTTCGGGAACAATTGTTTACTTCATCCAATTTCAAGACCGGTCACCTATTCAAATGGCACAGTATCCCCCGACCAATATGGATGAACTAATACTCTAGCTATAGCAAACAGTGGAAGCATTGCTGTAATAACCCCGACCCATGGATTTAACGTTAATCCATGCCTTAATTATGCTTAATAAGTAATTAAGATGAAATCCCTAAGTTAATTACACATGCATTGCATTTTTTGTGTTTATATTTGTTTGCGGTAGAATATCTGTTTCTGTTTCCTATTTATGTTTCTGTTTTGTTCTGGCGAATTAAAGGCCTTATCAACATTTGATCATGAAATAAATTGACTTGGTATATGTGTTAGTTGGAATTTTTAGAACATTGTGGTAGGTTTAATTGAAATTCAATTTAGAGCGAAATAATTAGAATAATTAATACTCATTTGATTAAGTGGTAAGCTTAATTAATTTAATTTTCTCAACCAAGCCATAAAAAGGCTTGTCACCCACTGTTGGAGTCACTTTCTACCATCATTTTGAGTCTATACAACGTGAGAGAGAGGAAAAATAGACCAAGGAGTGAGAGTTTGATATCGAATACTTGAGATTGTGGAGGAATTTGCTAGAAAATTAAGCCAAATTGGACATAGAAAACACAAGAATCAAAGCTTCGTAGCTCTCACATGACTAAGCCTAGGTAAGAATTTAACTCCTTAGATTGTACAATATGATGTGGCAGGACATGAACCTCTAGAG
>NW_021027084.1:1417596-1440585 GCF_004153795.1 Camellia sinensis | reverse complement strand
AATTAAGTTGGATGATACAAGAATTGAGTTGGAATTGATGAAAATGAGCCATATCTTGCATGCATGCATAATTCAAAGAATTCAAAGAATTTCCTCTTGTATATCCTCATTTTGGCCTTGTGTAGCTCGACTTTTCGTGCCCCCTTTCGGAAGATGAATAAGCCCTATAGTATCGGACTCCTATGATTCTGAATCTGATCTCACAAGTGCAATGTGAAATAGATAAACACCAAAGAGTCCAAATCCGACAAATCTTTTTAGAAAATCGATTTTGAATCAACTTGCCAAAAATGGACTGCTTTTCTAGATACAGAGTTGCCACCTAAATATTTTTGAAAAATTTAGGAAACCCATGACTCGTGCCAAAGGCCACGTGTCCATCATCACCAAGATTGTCTCAGCTCGGGAACTTAGGTACGAGAGGAGAAGGTCATGAATTGAGCACCCCTGTTCGCCCGATCAAAGATCGGCCTCTACTAATCATGATATGAATATTATTTACATTATATACTCGTGTTTCGATTATTAGGCTAACATTACTATGTGATGCGCACACACACAAGTATAGACTAGCTTACAAAAATTGGAACTCTTGATTCATATTTGTTTTGAAAAATTGTTTCGAATATGTACCACTTGAAAGAGTGATCGCATATAAACTTTACTCAAATTATTCCAACTCAAGCAATTAGCCTTCATCTACAGGCATTCAAATAGTTTAACAGATAAGAACTTAGCCTCATGGTGAACATGCTTTACATGGCAATACTAACATACAATGCAATATGCTAAAGCAAGTAAAAAGCTCAGCTAGTACTCCAAGCCAAAAAAGACAAAATAGTTAGAAAAATGCATGATCCTAACTATGCAATATGACAAATGCAACACATGTGATATGTAATTATTAGGCTCGGCTACTTAACATGGCATGTTAATCAATTTGATAACATGCGGTCTAAGCACGTATTCAAAGAAGTATTTAACTAACAATGCAAGTTAGAATGATGCGCCGAGCCCAATGCATGCAAGACAAGTGAATGCAAACATGGAGTATGCTAAAGAAAACATGATGCTCTAATCTAACCATTGTAAACAGGTAAATAAAAGGGAGAAAGATGTGGGGTTAGAAGACATACACATTATTACAACATTATGCCCTCACGCAAAAGGGTACGAATGAACTAACTAGCTAAGCTAATTACTATGAATTAACTAACTATTACAAAACGAAACGAATAAATTAGCTAAGCTACTTAACTAAATATTACAACAACAAATTAATTAACTATTCTAGCTAACTTTTTATTACAATAACTTAGAACTAATTAATGAATTACAAATTAACTAATTAGACATGAATACAAAGTGTTAGAGAAGTATTAAGCTAACTACTCTAACTACTCTGCCTCGGGAAACGAGGAATGCTCATGCATGCACGCGGGTTTCTCCCGAAAAAGGCCACTATTTTGCTACCAGATGCCTCTGTTGCACAGTAGAATGCTTGCATTGTTTTTCACCTCAGAACCAACTCTGTTCCATTTCAAAAAGCCACTGCTAGGTTTTGCAAAGGTGGCCGACAGGCTAGGAGTGGTGGTCTGCCGTCCACAAATGATGGTGTAGCTCGGCTTTTTTGCGTCCCTCTCGAAAGTTTGAAAAGAAAGCCCTACAGTTTGGACTTCCGCAGTTCTGAATCTAATCTCACAAGTGCAATGTGAAACTGATAAACACTAAAGAGTCCAAATCCGGCAAATCTTTTAGAAAATTGATTTTAGGATCAAAAATGCCAAAAATGGACTGCTTTGCCAGATACAGAGTCGTCACCTAAATATTTTATTTTGGAAAAATTTAGGAAACCCATGACTCGTGCCAAAGGCCATGTGTCCGTCATCACCAAAGTTGCCTCGGCTCAGGAACTTAAGTACGAGAGGGGAAGATCATGAATTGAGCACCCCCGCTCGCTCGATCAAAGATCAGCCTCTACTAATCATGAAATGATTTTTATCAACATTATGTACTCTTGTTCCGATTATTAAGCTAGCTTTACTATGTGATGCGCACAATCAAGTATAGACTAGTTTGCTCAATGTGGAACAATTCAACTCATGTTCGTTTGCGAAAATGGTTTGAATTTGCCACCTCAAGTGGGCTTAAAGTTTGCGGATTTGCCACCAAACATAGTGAGCTTAAAACATAACTTGCCACTCAACAAAGTGGGCTTAAAACGCACATTCGTTGAATCGTTCCAATTCAAACAACAAGCCTTCATCCACAAGCATTCAAGCAGATTAGCATATAAGCATTTAGCCTCATGGCAAGCATGCTAGTCATGGCAACATTCACATTCATGCGAGTATGCTGAAGCATAAAAACTCACCCAGTATTCCAAGCTGAGAAGATAAAGTTAGAAAAATATGCATGATTCTTAACTATACAAGATGCCTAATGCAACACATGCAATATGCAATTAATAGGCTTGGCTACTAAGCATGGGATATGAAACAATTAAATAGCATGCAGTCTAAGCACGTATTCAACGAAGTATTGAAATGACAATGCAGTTATAATGATGCGCTGAGCCTCGGTGCATGCAATACGAATGAATAGATGCAAGCATAAGGTATGCTAATTTCCCTAATCTAACCATCAAAAGCGAGTAAATAAAATAGAGAATGACGTGGGATTGGAAGACATACATACATGCACACACACTTATTACAACATTATGCCCTTGCGAAGGAGGGTTCGAATGAATAAAATCTAACTAGCTAGCTAAACTAAACTAATTAAGCTAATTATTACAACACTTTAAATGGATTATGTAAGGCCCCGGTGTCCCACATCGGGAATGGAGGGGGAGTTCCTGGGCTATAAAAGTAAAAACCTGGACCCTTATATAGCATCGAGGCCTTTTCCCAAGTGGTGAAATCCCTATTAGAACTCCACAATTAAGCGTGCTTAGGCTGGAGTAGTTCTGGGATGGGTGACCCACTAGGAAGAACAAATCCGTGCGGGCGTGGCCCAAAGCGGACAATATCGATGACGTGTGAAGGGTCGGGGCGTTACAAATGGTATCAGAGCCGACTCTCCAGTGTACCGAGTGTGGGCCCCTGGCGTCTCTTGGTGCATGTGGGCGGGCTTGCGAGCTGGCAGGCTACTGCACGGGGACGTGCAGCCTTATGGGGGGTGGATTGTAAGGCCCCGGTGTAAGGCCCCGGTGTCCCACATCGGGAATAGAGGGGGAGTTACTGGGCTATAAAAGTAAAAACCTAGACCCTTATATAGTATCGAGGCCTTTTTCCAAGTGGTGAAATCCCTATTAGAACTCCCCAGTTAAGCGTGCTTAGGCGGGAGTAGTTCTAGGATGGGTGACCCACTGGGAAGAACAAATCCGTGCGAGCATGACCCAAAGTGGACAATATCGATGATGTGTAAAGGGTCGGGGTGTTACAAATGGTATCAGAGCCGACTCTCCGGAGTACCGAGTGTGGGCCCCTGGCGTCTCTCGGTGCATGTGGGCGGGCTTGCGAGCTGGCAGGCTACTGCACGGGGACGTGCAGCCTTATGGGGGGTGGATTGTAAGGCCCCGGTGTCCCACATCGGGAATGGAGGGGGAGTTCCTGGGCTATAAAAGTAAAAACCTGGACCCTTATATAGCATCGAGGCCTTTTCCCAAGTGGTGAAATCCCTATTAGAACTCCCCAGTTAAGCGTGCTTAGGCTGGAGTAGTTCTAGGATGGGTGACCCACTGGGAAGAACAAATCCGTGCGGGCGACCCAAAGCGGACAATATCGATGATGTGTAAAGGGTCGGGGCGTTACAAATGGTATCAGAGCCGACTCTCCGGAGTACCGAGTGTGGGCGGGCTTGCGAGCTGGCAGGCTACTGCACGGGGACGTGCAGCCTTATGGGGGGTGGATTGTAAGGCCCCGGTGTCCCACATCGGGAATGGAGGGGGAGTTACTGGGCTATAAAAGTAAAACCCTAGACCCTTATATAACATCGAGGCCTTTTCCCAAGTGGTGAAATCCCTATTAGAACTCCACAGTTAAGCGTGCTTAGGCTGGAGTAGTTCTGGGATGGGTGACCCACTGGGAAGAACAAATCCGTGCGGGCGTGGCCCAAAGCGGACAATATCGATGACGTGTGAAGGGTCGGGGCGTTACAGATTAACTAACTATTCTAAGCTAATTAAATAAAACAATTAAATAATTAACTATCTAAGTTAATTAAAAATTACAAAGCAAACTAATTAGCTAAATACTTAACTAATTAATTTCAAAGCAACTAAGCTAATTAATTACAACATGAATTAATTAATTAATCTACTTAAATAATTACACCATTTGCATGCATTAGCTACAACTAATTAACTAAGCAAAATAAATAAAAGGCCTCGGAAACGAGGGATGCGTGCATGCTCGGTTTTTCACCCGAAAGGCCATTGTTTTGCTGTTGCAAGCCTCTGTTGCACAGAAACACTTAAATTTCTCCTTCTCCAGATCAACTTTGCTTTACTTCAAAAACACTCTGTTGAATTTTCATTGGTGGTCGACAGTAGGGCCAGTCGGCCACTGCTGATGGTCGGTCGACCAACAATGATAGCCAGTCGGCTACTGATGGTGGCCGGTCGGCTACTGGTGGTGACCGTCGGCCACCACTGGCTTGGACTTCCTTGCTGCAACAGAGAGCAAACAAAGCAAAACAATGTACTTTTTAAAGGTATGTTTGTACTGTTACCCTCCTTATCATCAACCAAGTTCAAAGGAGTGATACTCTTGACTCTCAAACCATCAACCAAGCAATTCATTTCATGATGGCCAAAGAACAAAGTTTGTACAAGTTCGATAAATGCACAAACAAGACTCAAAAGACCATCACACTATCATGCATGATCAAGGGAAATGAAGACCTAGGAAAATGGTACATTTCATTACTTTTGAGTTTGAAATGTTCCATTTTCCTTGTGTTCAAACTAACGTCAGATTTGAACACATGCAATGCAACACAAAGAAGTGTTTATCTTACCACTTTTACTTGCCAATTTTGCTTACACATTTTAGTTACCAAATCATTCTTTAATCAATTTGTCCATTGGTAATGAACCCTCAAAGAGGATTAAACCATTAAGCATAACCTCAATCTCAAGCTTAAAGGATCCCAAGCTTGAAACAACCCTTAAAAGCAAATGAAAGAGTGAAGCAAAGAGGGGGGTTGCAGAGATTACAGTGCTAAAATGGAGTGAAAAACAACACCAAAAGATGCTATCAACTCAAACAAGAGGTGTCTAAGACCCTAAAACACCAACTTGTGAGGACTATTACATTACAACCATGCAAAACAAGACCCAAATGAACTAAACAGCCCAAAATAGAGCTAAAGTAGGCTATTTCAGAGGCTAAAACATGCTGGACTTGAGCTAAGTTAAGCTAGAAAAACATGCTAACATATAAAGCTAACTAAGCATGCAAACCAGACACAAGGAGGGGAGGCTAATCCCTCTAAATTTGGACCTCAAAATGAGTTTTTTACCACTGAAAAAACTCTGAAATTCAGTGGTTAAAAGGCCCAAAAAATTTGGTTTGAAAGTGGTGAACAAAGGTACAAAAACTTTATAAACAAAGAAGTAAGAATGGTGAACCACCCCTTAACTGAAAATGGCTTCAAACCAACACTTTTAGGCCACAAAAATAGAGTTTTTTACAATTCAAAATCAGCCCAAAAACAATTGGAAAAGATGGGAAAACAAATATGCAAAACAAGTGTAAAAGGGGAGTGTTAAATTAGGCAACAAAACAAGCCACAACCACCTTCTAAAGCACAAAGAGGGTCTCAAGAAACCTTAGTCCAAAGAGAAGCAACTTTGATCAAGGGTGTATAGGCAAAAGTGTAAGATTTGTGAGCAAATGTGTATAAAATTGCAAGAGAGATAGAGAAATCTAGAGAGAAGGAGATAATTTGGTTCCAAATTTTCTAACCCTCAAAAATGGGGGAGGAACCCCATATATATAGAAAAACATGCCTTTAGCTTAGAAACATCCCACCATACACGTGTAGAGAGATGCAGCTAAATGTGCCAACAGTTGGCACAGCTGTCACAAAATATTTAGAAGAAGATGCTGGTAGCCATCGGCTGTAGACACCCAATTTTCGACCGCCCTCAAGACTTGGGCGTTACTGATGGTTTACTTGGTGGAGAAAGGTGTGTAGGGCAAAGGTTCAGTTTCTTCGACAAGGAGAGAGACAAATCTCAACTTCACACCCCATTTTGGACCAAAGTTATTTTGGGGGGTTTTTAGACCTTAGAACCCTCTCTTTCAAAACATTTTTGAAATAAAGTTTCTACAATGTTTCGAGGCTCACATTTTGTCAAATGATGCGCTTTTCGATAAACCGCGTAAGGACAAAGTGGAAATGAATAAATGAGAGATGAAATCCTTGAAAAATCTTTCAAAACGCCTTGCTTAGGGGTTTGAAGTTGAAGAAAGAAGGGGAAGAGAGAAGAAACCAAGTTGGAGAAGAAGATAGGCAAGAATCGCTAAGAGAGAGACGAGCAGTTCTCGCTAAATCAAGCATATCTGTCTATACAAATGAAGTTAAGCTATGAGGCCACCACCGTTGGAAAGAAGACTTTCGGGGCTTTATTTTTTATTCAAGAATCTCTTAAATCCGAGTCCGGATGGCGGAGATATGATTGGTTGAAGTTGGGCATCATCCCGGTTGGACCGAAACTGAGCAGCCTTCACCAAAACAAGCATAAATTTTTGTAGAGTTGGAATTTTTATTCAAGGCTGGTTCCATTGGAAATATTACTTCCGGGGCTTCAATTTTGACACAAGAATGACCTGAAAAGGAGTTCATATGAAGGAGTTATGCCTATTTGAAGTTGAACCTGCAGAGTAGATTTTTCCTGCCGACCGACCAAATAGATGGCCGAACAACCAAATAAAGTAGCCGACCGACCAATTTTGCTAGCCGACGACCTTCCGGAGTATTCTACAGATTGAGTGGATGCCAGCTGTGCCAGCTGTTTTGCACCAGACCCCTGCCCGAGGGTCTGCCCTTTTGGGGGGGAAATTTGAATTCATTTCCCCCCCCTTTCCTTGGCCTCTCTCCCTCTTTAAAACCAACACCCTACCTCATTTTCTCAGGGTTAGAAAACCAGCTGGAGCATACACCCTTCCCTCCTCCATTGCTCTCCATTTTCAAGCTCCAAACACCCATTGTTCTTGACCTTTACACACCACCTCCAAGCCTACAACCTCCACACTCCATTCCAACAACTTGAGGCTGTTTTTCAGAGGTTAGGAGCTCCTCTTCTTGGACCAGAAGTGGCGGGAAAGTTGTGCTACAAGGGTGAGTCCTCTTCTCCTTCTTTCTTTCCTTATTTTGTTCTATATCTTATCCCCTTTTGATTACATTTTTTGGCTCCGACTTGAACTATAAAGAGTCATATTTTGAGCTCCTTTTCATGTTTGATCTAGGACTTTTTGCTGTTTGAGGTCTTCTCCTCACCCTTTGTGCTTAATCCCTCTTTTAGGCCTATTTTTTGCATGGTATTTTAGTCTTATTTGTGAGCTGTTTTGGACTTGGTTATAAGCTGTAAAATGTCTTTTTTTGAGCCCCTTTTCAACTTTGTTGAAGGGCTCTCCTCTGTTTGAGGCCAGCTGCTACCACTTGCCTCTTTATCCCTCTTTTAGGCCTTTTTCTTGCATGCTGATTTAGCCTCACTTTTGTTCATTTTAGAGACTTGATGTAAACTTTAAAGTGCTTAATTTTGAGCCCCTCTTCAACTTTGTTGAAGGGCTCTTCACTGTTTGGGGCCATCTGCTGTCCCTTGTCTCTATTCTCTCTTTTAGGGCCATTTTTGCATGATAGATTAGCCCTATTTATGTTCATTTTTTAGACTTGTTATAAACTGGAAAAAGGCTTGTTTTGACATCATCTTCATGTTTTATTAAGGGCATTATTTTATTTGAGGTCACATGCTTCCTTGTATGCTTGATTGTCCCTTGTTTTGAGCCTTACACCTAAACCCCAATTGCATGCTTTGTTTGGCCTTCTAGCCACTGAAATCTAGTGGATTTTCAGTGGCTAGAACACTGTTTTGAGAGCCAAGATTAGAGGGGGGTGACCCCCTCTCTCCTTCTCTTGTTTGGTGGCCTTTTTGGCCTTCCAAAGAGACCCTACCTCGCATGCTTCGAAGTCACTTTTCAGGGTCAATTTGGTGAGATTTAGGACTACCATATTTGATTTTCATAGTTGTTTATGCCATGCTAAATGTCTACCTTGCATGTGCTTAATAACTCCTTGCATGGCCCTCCAAAGTAACTCATTATTTTTGCATACCATGGTTGCATATCAGTGGTTATTTGGGCCTATTTTCACATGATTTATTCACTGATTTTTGCTGGTTTGGTGAGATTACATTTGCTTCATATACTTCCCATGTAAACCATGATTGCTAGTCAAGATTGCATACTATTTTGTCCACCATGCTAGCATCTTTTGGCCATGCTTTGAACTGGAAATGTTCATGTTTTGGGACTGATTTGGCTCTGTCTTCATACTTCATCATCAAATAATGCATGGTTTGTATAGCTATAAGTCATTCCATGTGCCTAGTTTCGAGTTTCGGGTTTCATCTCATGCATCGGGTGCCATTTTTCCATGTTTCAGGGCTATTTAGCATCATATTTCAGTGCTAGAATTTGTGAGTTTGCATGCCATCTTGCATCCCTTGCCATGCCTTGTTAGAGTTACATGTTATGCCTTAGGTTCGGTCCTCGGTTTGCGTGCATGCGTGCACGCATTTCGAGAGTCTCATTTTCACCTAATGGCTACTGATGTGAGTGTGGCTGAGGTCCACTCATGTTAGTGTAAGCCCATTATGCATTGTGTATGCCATTTCATTTCATAGCATTGCGTATGCAAGGTTGTATGTTAGAGCATTGTGTATGCCTCGTTACATCGTGCATTGTGTGTGCCATTTCATAGCATTGTGTATGCTAGGTTGCATGTTAGGATTGCATTCATGCATGTCATGCATATTGCATTGTGCTTGGGATAGGAGTTAGCCCAACCACGGGAAACGAGGGACGTTTCGTACTCCGAGTGACGGAACGTGTCTCAATTCCCGGTCGCCGACACTCCGGATTATCTATGATGGAGGCTAGGCCTTGTTGTGTCCATATGTGCATTCATTTCATATTGAGTCATGAAATTCGACTTCTCGGCCATCATGCATCGAGATGCGTGATTGATGGCACGAGGATCGAGGACTACACTCCCTGAAGAGTAGTCATGCATACATATGTGAAAATACTTTGCCATGTCCCTTTGTTGCACTCTGTTGCAGCAAATCAGAAATCAACAACCTTCCGGAGCCTGGCACGCATCCCAAGAATAATTGCAAACAGAGGCAAATCGGGGCATCACAAGGGATTCTCCGCACAAGGCAACCCGAGCATGCATCATTCATCATTTGGAACAGAGCTGAGGCGGTCCATGGATTTGCATGCCAATTTACTGCTTTCCTAGATTAATTTGTTAATTAATTAGGATTCTGTATTTATTCGGGACTGTATTATTTATTCGGACCCTCTACGCGAGGGCAATGTTGTAATAAGTGTGCGTGTGTGTGATGTATGTCTTCCAACCCCACGTCTTTCTCCCTTTTATTTATCAGCTTATGATGGTTAGATTAGGGCATGTTTCAATTAGCATACAGTATGATAGCATGTTTGCATTCATTCATCTGTCTTGCATGCACTGGGCTCGGCGCATCATACTAACTGCATTTGCATCTCAATTCCAAGTTCAATACATGTTAGTTGTAGCATTTCACATACCATCTTTAGAATAGCCGAGCCTATCTTAGTTGCATTTTGCATGTGTCGTATTAGGCATTTCTGTATAGTTAGGATCATGCATAGATTTCTAACATAGCTTTTGTTTTGGCTTGGAGTACTCGGTAAGTGTTTATGCTTTAGCATCCTTGCATGTGTGTGAGTGACTGCCATGATAGCATGCTTACCATAAGGCTAAGTGCTTATGTGATATAACTGCCTGAATGCCTATGGGTGAAGGTTGGATTATTTGAGACTGAATAAAGTGCATTAACTGTGAGTTTTTAAGCCCACTGATAGTGTGCAAAAGACATATTTTTTTCTAAGCCCACCGAGGGGGCAAATCACGGTCTTAGCCCTACTGCGGATAGCACACATCAAACCACTTACAAAAATAAAACATGAAAGTTTTGTTCCAATTCAGACGAATCCAGTCTATACTTGTATGTTGTGCGCATCACATAGTAAAATTAGGCTAGATAACCGAAATAAGACGCATAAAGTTTCAAACTGAGTATTCAGTGTAGTAGAGGCCGGAGGTCTTTTTGAGTCGGGCGAGCGGAGAGTGCGTCACGAAGAGGACTTCCCCAATCGTAACCAATTCACATCGAGCCAGGCACTTTGGTGATGACGGAACGTGGCCTTAGGCAAACGAGTCAGGGTTTTCCTAAATTTCCAAAAATAAAAATTTAGGTGGCGACCTTATCATGGCAAGGCAGTCCATGTTTGGCCACTTTCTTTCAAAAAAATCTGTTTTTCTCAAAACGATTTGCTCGGATTTGGAACTCTTTGGTTCGCAGATTAGAACCATGGACTAATTGAGCCGAACTTAGTAGTGACCCGAATAGACAGAACGGGACTTCATTCCTCCGGGCGTGTCGGGGGACAGTCTACAGTTCTGGACTCTGCTGGGGATAATAGAGAATTGACTCAAACTAATGATATCTTGTTTTTGACTGCACTTATGTGTTTGTTTTGCTTGCATGTGCATGGTCAGCTGGACACCTGTTGTGTGCATCTGTCATTGCGCTGAAGGTTTGCGGGAGGCTTGTCTTTCAGGCTATGACACATAAGCGACCGGTTATGGGCTCTGACATAGGGAACACATAATGCCGATTTTTTACGGGGCACCTTTCGACATTCGACCTCGTTGCATATTCGGATCCATAGTGACCATTCCAAGCTAGGACAGGTTGCTTACCCGATTATAGGTTGTTTGAAACCGCTGCGTGCGTAGTGAAACCCTAGCTCCTGACAAAATAGGACAGGGAAACCCTACCCTAACATAGGGGTGTTTTGGCTCTCAATTATCTGTTATGTGCTGTCAGAGTGTGTCTCTACAGGAATGCATGTATCAGTTTGCAAGTCTGGGTATCAGGCCTGCGGGCATCAGTATTTGGAAGAATCAGTTTTACTTGAGGGTATCAGTTTACCAGCAGAATTTTGGGCAGAATTCAGTAGAGAGCACACTCATTCAACTATGTTCGTATCTGTTCAGGTGAAATCAGGCTGAGATGCTGTTTGTTTTCTCTTTTGCCAGGGTAGTCTTGGAACCATAGCTTCAGAAGGCTCCAATATCCCCCGAGGTTCATCAGACTTGTGCTAATAGACTTTGTAAGGTCGGAGATTCAGTTCAAAGGCAATCAGTGTTCCTTTGCCAGAGGTAGGGTAAAGGGGCCAGTCAGGCACAGATTACCAGTTCAGCAGTTACCAGATCGGTGGCCCTTATCCACCCTACCAGTGAATAGTCAGGCTGAGGCCTCAATTTTTTTCAGTTTTTAGTCACCTCACCAGTCAGTCAGCCGGAACAGCAGAACATGGCAGGGATGGAGGAAATGATGCGTCAACTCCAAGAAAGTATGAAACTCATGCAGCAAAACGCTGCCCGGCAGACGAAATTTGCCAAACAGCAGGCTGCGATCATGGCCCAGCAGGCTGAGCTAATCACCAGGCTACAACAGCAAAATGGAGCATCTGCTTCGCACCAAGCCCCTCCCCCACCAGGAGTTCCAGCACCCGGCGAGGCACCAAATGTCCAGGGAGATACGAACATTCTGACAAGACTAGCTCCGCCCCCAATCTTACCCCAGCTGTCTAAAGCACCGATCAACCTGCCGGATTCACCCTTTGAGTTCGAGTTAGACCTTACAGCGCTGAAGGTGAGCACGCCAGAAAAGATGTTCAAGAAATCTCAGGGAGTAAAATCCATTCCGGACATTGAGGACGGGTATACCGACGCAGCTGTGACGCTGCCGGACAGATTTAAGATGCCACACATCGACCGATTTGATGGATCTGGAGATCCCATAGTGCACCTCCGGTTGTTTTCGGACATACTAAGGCCGATGGGCCTCACCAGGCTGCAGAAACTTTCATTATTCGGCCAAACCCTGTCGGGTGTGGCCGCTATCTGGTATGCAAAATCAGAAGACGATGTCAAACGGAACTGGGATGAGATGGCCGAGGCCTTCGTTGCGCAGTACTCTTATAACACGCAAATTGAGATTACAACCCGTAATCTTGAGACAACAAGGCAAGAGCCTAAGGAGAGTTTTTCTGATTTCGTAGCCCGCTGGAGGGCCAAGGCCTCAATGATGACCCTTAGGCCCACTGACAAAGATCAAATTCGAATGATTGTGCGCAATCTCCAGCCCAAGCTTATGCAGAAGATGATCGTTCCCCCCTTCCCTACCTTTTCAGATTTACATGAGATGGGAGTACAGATCGAGGACGCAATGAAACAAGGCCTTCTTGACCAGGAGAAAGAGCAGCCCAGGAAGGCGTTTTTCCGCAGTTCAAATGCGACCACCAGTGGTGATGCAGCTGCCAGATCTTCTGAAGTGGGCATGGTTATCACCACCGCATCAAAAATAGCTACCCCATTCACTGGTGCGTCCGGAAGTAGCTCACAAAAAAACAAATATCCACCTCGAGTCAAGAGGATTTTTACCCCACTTTATATGCCTTTGTCAAAGGCTCTAGAGGTTTTGACCCGAAAAGGACATCTGAAACCATTGGAACAACGGCCTTTACCTGATCCTCTCCCTCCAAAGCATGACCAGACTAAATACTGTGCCTACCATCAACAAATCGGTCATGACACCGACAGTTGCTTTCGTCTGCGCCATGATGTACAAGATCTGTTTGACAACGGGGTCATTACCGCACCAGGTCCTGTAAAGTGTATCGGCACTTGATCAGTGAACTTGTGGGGGATAATGTGATTATGTGATCGGGGGATGAACCAGCTGCGGGTGGCGCTCGATTTACTCCAAATGTGGCGTATGGCACGCACTGTTTTGAGCATTTACGAATGCCAGTTTCTGACTTGGGTATTGGGTCAGTCTTGTCATTTTGTATTGAGTCAGTCTTTTCATACTGAGTCAATCGGGTCTGTCTTGTTGTATCGAGTCAATCCTGTTTTGTTGGAGTCTGGTGATTTCGGGGGTGTTACCTCGGACATCACTTGCTTATTTTGTGCTTGTCTTTTTTGTTTTCTTTTGAGTATGTTTCTGCCGAGAAGCCAGTTACGCCAACAGATTTGAATGGAACAGCAGTGATTTTCACACTCTTGTGTTTGCTTCTGCCGTGTGCCAGTTGTGCCAGAAATTCTAAATGAGATGGCAGTATTTGACTAGAAGCTGTGTCTTTTCTGTGCCTTGAATTCATTGCATCGACCTAAGTTTTCCAAGACTTTTTTCGAAACATTGTGATAAAAACAAAGGGGAAGGAATTTCTCGGGTTTTGTAAAAATTTGATCATTTGAGAGGAAGAGAGGCATGCTAAGCCTTTAATGATCGAGATCATGCTTGTTAATGTGAGTACTGAGAAGGATCCTGGCTTGATCCAGATTGGTCCCACACTGTTTTCAGCGCGAGCGACTAGTCGTTTTCTTAAAAGATTTCAAAAAAAATGTTTTGCTTGATCCTGCGAAGACCTGTGTGGAATCGCTCTTGAGATTGTGCAGCTTAAGATCGCTCTCAACCTCAAGACTCGACCCCTTGCTTTCAAACCTCGAACTTGGACTCAGAAAGTTCAAAGGTCAACCACAATGTGAGGCCTGCGTGGCCAGATTCGAAGCAGCCCTCGAACTAGGGGCAAGAAAGTCAGATCAAGAAGATCAGATGTCATCAACAAAAAAAAAGTTTGCAAAGCTAGATCAGAAGCACCCTTCGAACTAGGGGCAAAGGATTTCAAATGTGCTCGATGAGCCGAAGATGGATCATTCCACAAATCAAAGAAGGTCGGCAAGAATGCCAAATCCCAGAAGGGAGCAAAGAAGACAGTTTCTGCTGAAGAACAACTGAGTTCCTATCCGCAACACTAAGGGCAAATTCAACCCCCTATTGGATGGACTCCTGCATCGCTAGTGAACAACAACCATTTTCCTGGACTCAGATGACTTCAGGATCTCAAAACTATTTGACATGGACTTGTTATACTTTTACCCTTTGAGAGGCTCGCTAGGCCGAAAACCCGGAATGGCGACCCAAGCAAAAGTTAGAGCAAAAGAAAAATACAAAAAAAAAGAGAATGCAAAAAAAGAAGACAAAAAAATGAAGAAAATAAAAAGAAAAGATGAAAAAGAAAAAAAGAAAATACAAAAGAAATAAAAAAGAAAAGAAAAATAGAGCTCGCAAGGTTGAAAACCCGGAAGGGCGGCCTTGCCAAAAGTTAGAGCGCAAAAGGAGAGGTTAATACCTGAGTGTACCTTAACCCCGAACTACATAAGGCTTGATTCCCATCTTTGGGATACGTAGGTAACTTCATTCTAAAGTCCAGCCGTAAAACACTTCAAATTGATTGTGCCCATGTATTGGTTTTGATCATCTTCGCTTTCTCTGTATCCGAGAATTTGGTTGTGTTCGTCACTCTGAGGACTGACCACAATGCACTGCGGGGTCATTCAGACAAGGGGCAACTTTCCGTTGCCATTCAATGCGCTGTGGTGCCGTTCAAACAACGGGCAACTTTCCGTTGCCATTTAATGCGCTGCAGTGCCGTCCAAACAAGGGGCAACTTTCCGTTGCCATGCAGTGTCCTTCAAGCAAGGGGCAATTTTCCTTCAGATCTAAGGTTGTGCATCTCAAGAGTAGGTTCCGTGCTCGTTGAGCAGTGGTCGTTTACGAAAATAGTTTTCACTATGTATGATATGTAATGATATGTTTTCATCTTTACATGTATGATATGTAATGATATGTAATGAAAATAGTTTGAACTTGCATCTTTACATGTATGATATGTAATGATATGTTTTCACAATTTCAAGTTTGAGTTTTGAACAATTGACAAAGCTTTTGGGCTTAACTTTGTGGCATGATTTTGAATTCACCATGTTTTATCAGTTTACAAGTGTTTTCTCAAGTTTTGGGGCCAAAAAGTTACATTTTGAGACTTTGAATTTGAGTTTGAAGCTTGGGAGTGCAATCTGGAAATTTCAGAATTCTGCACCTCTGCTCGAGTGACAGATTTTACGCTCGAGCGACTAGCTTTGTTTTTGCACCCCCGCTCGAGTGATAAAAAGTTGGCTCGAGTGTAAAATACATGCTCTCAAAAGTTTACATGTTTTGCAGATTGCTCGAGCGACAAGAATTGCGCTCAAGCGAGGACCTGAGTCTCATGCTCGAGCGACCGTTGAGCGAAAAAATCACACAACCAGTACTTTTGCAGAGTTTATAGACCGCTCGAGCGATCGAAGATGCGCTCGAGCGATCACTCACATTTTTGAACCTCCGTTCGAGCGAGGACCCTATTTTCAGCAAATTTGCGTAAGTGTTGAACAACATAATTTGGCATTCTTATTGCATCTTAGGCATTCCTAAGCCATGATTAAGGCATAATAATGAGGATAAGACGTAGAAACACACTAAGAACAAAACGTAATGAGTTAAGTATATTCCGAGCTTGCGTTTCAAATGTGTATTTGTTATGTCTTTATGTAAGTCACGCATCGTAAACTATTTGATTAGTCTGCTCTGTTTGTCTGCATCCAGAGCCATCTATGAGTAATAACTTAGTAAAGCTATGTTCAACTTTATTTATTTTCTGTATGATAAAATACGATTTGTTTTCTAAAATGCAATGTTCTGCACAATGAATGATTGTCCAATTTCTGACAACGTATTCGTGGCATCCTTAGCATTATGTGATATCTGTTAGCTGTTATCCGGTATCAGAGGTTCCATCATGGAACTTAATATGTCTGCAATCTGTTACCCATACTGGAGGCTCCATTATGGAGCTCAGCATATCTGTTATCTATTACCCAGATCTGGAGGTTCCTTTATGGAACTGGTTACTCATAACCTCCATGTGTTCTACATATGTTCTGTATCTGTTCTGTTAGCGCTAATGGATGTACCACGTATGATTAAGCATGAACTCTGATTTCTGTATATGATTCGAACAAGAATATGAAAATGAACATGAATCTGTTTCTGAATCTAAATTATGATTTTTGAATCTGGTATGGACATTGTTCATTAAAACCCTTTACTCTGTTATTATTCACTGAGCTCCCGCTCACTATTTATATTATGTATGTAGGTGAGCAAGCGCATGACTAGGCCTAAGCTGTTACTTGAAATTTTGGGTCAGCCAGCCACCGTGTCTCCCGGGGAGGTTCCCTTTTGAGATGTCATGTTTTGTGAACTTTGCTAAAGATGTTTTCATTTTATTTGTCTATTTATATAGTGAGCTAAGTCCTTTTTTTTTTGTTCTATATGTAATATATTTGACATGAATTATTGTAATTATGGCGTCATGCCTATGATATAAAGTTTGAAATTTTTGTCCCATGTATGTCAACATAGCTCAATGGACTTCGTATTTTTTGTACATTTACTTCTACAGCCCCTAATTATATGTTATTCTGTTAAGAGGCCTTTGGTAATCTATAGGATTACTGGCCAGTTACGACGCTAAACCTATAGGGGTGGGTTTGGGTCGTGACAATTGCAGCATGACACAGCTTGCCAGGTCGAGGTGATAACTAAGTTACAACAACAGCAACCGCAGCTGGCTGCAGCCTCTGCATCCCATGCACCCACCGTGGCTATTCTTGTGCCTGGTGCCACTGCTAATATTGCCACTACTCAAGATCCACAAACCCAGGGTAATCCGGCTTTCCCGATCCCATTAAAACCCATTTTGGCCCAAGCTTCCAAAGCCCTGATTTATCAAACCAAGGCCTCGTTCGAGTTTGAGGTTGATCCAATTGCATTCAAGGTCAACAAACTAGAGAAATTGTTCAAGAGAACGCAAGGGGTCAATTCCATCCCAGATATAGAAGATAGATACACTAAGTCGGCAGTGACATTACCCGAGCGATTCAAGATGCCACACATTGACCGTTTTAATGGATCTGGGGATCCAATGGTTCACCTACAGCTGTTTTCGGACATTTTACGGCAAATGGGTTTGACTAGTTTGCAAAAGCTATCCCTTTTTAGTCGGACTATGTCGAGTATAGCGTCCATCTAGTACGCCAAGTTGGAAGACTCAGTAAAACAAAATTAGGATGAATTAGCCGAGTCCTTCATAGTTCAGTACTCTTACAACACTCAAATCAATGTCATAACTCGTGATCTCGAGGCGACGCGCCAAGTGCCAAAAGAAGGATTCTCGAAGTTTGTGACAAGATGAAGGGTCAAAGCCTCAATGATGACCACTCGACCGTTAGAAAAGGATCAGATAAGAATGGTTATCCAAAATATGCATGGCAAGTTGCTGCAAAAGATGATTGTTCTACCTCTAGTTACATTCACAGAGCTCCATGAAATCGGGGTGCACATTGAGGATGCTATGATGTAGGGACATATTACTGAGAAGAAGGAGCTGGCCAAGAGGCCATTTGTTCGCAGTTCTAATGCTACCAGTGGTAGCACAACTGCGAGGCCATCGGATGTAAGCGTTATCACTGCAACCAAGACCGCCGACCCCACCCGACCTTAAAGGACTTTTAACCAACTGTACATGACTCAGTCCAAAGCCATGTAAGTGCTGGTCAATAAAGGGCACCTAAAACCTTTAGAACCTCGCCCACTGCTTGACCTCTTTCCACCCAAACACAACCCCGCAAAATATTTTGCTTTTCATCAGCAGCATGGTCATGATACCGACCAGTGCTTTCGCTTGCGTCATGAGATTCCAGATCTCATTGACAACAAGGTCATTGAACCATCCCAAAAACCAAATATAACTACCAACCCACTCCCAGTCCATAATCAAGTCCCCCCACCTCAAAATCTTAACATGATCCATACACTGGCCATCTCTTATGACCCCAGTGTATACATCACCCCCTACCACCTACCAAAACTGACATTGTTCATTCTTGAAAGTGCAAATTTGTGCATGATGGACGCGTCCAAACCTTAACCCAAGCCTGCGGTAATGACACTTGCAATAAAAGGGAGGTCGACCTCAGAGGAAGGTACTAGTCTATTGGTGAAGTGTCCTAAGGACTTATTTGAGAAGGTGTATGACCTAAGCTGCTATATTGTGCCAACTAGTCAAAACAAGCCTGAAGTGGTGCTACCAGTCTCGGTAGACCTCAATCTGGTCAGGGAGGATGGCCCGAGCCACGAGCTGGAAGATCTAGCAGAGCTCGAAGAGGATTTGGACAACTTGCAATTCTTTGATAAGCATGATCAGGGAGACGTACAGATCGGCTAGTTCGACCTAAACGGATCAACTGATAACACTGGATGGCTACACGAAAGAAGAAACTGGGATAAAACCAGAGAAAAAGGAAACAGAGGTAGCTACAGTAGCCGAAAAGGCTGATAAGAAAGGAAAATTACTGGACGGCATATGTGCAGGAAGCGCGACTTGAGAAGTAGGAGTTGTGAATACTACAGATACTAAACAGGAAGCTGTATTGAGGCAGTTTGAAAAAGAAAGAGTTGAGGACAACCAGAAAATTACAAAAGCGTGTCACCACGAGGGGGATACTTGTACTGTGAAGATGCTTCAAGTGGAGCCAGACAACTATTTGTCAATAGCTGAGGGCGAGTGGTGGGATGATAATTACCAACATCTGGCCCATATGGATGAAGACTGGGGCGATTGCGCCTCGGATAATCTGTGGTATGTTGAGGAGATAGACCATCTGACAAGAAGTGGACGGTATTTTAAGCCGCTGTACCTGGATCAAGCAGAGACGTCTGGAAAAGATAAGGAGGCCGAGAAACAGAAAGAGAAACAACTAGAGGGACTCCTCAAGAAAATCCAAGCTAATATCTCTATTTAAGGACTCCTCATAGCCTCACGGATGCACCGGTAAGTTGTGTTGTCAGCAATGGACAAGGCTAAATTGTCCATCAATACTATGCCCGAGCAACTTGTGGGCTTGGTCTTTCTGGGTGGTGCCAAACCGATGCTCCCTTTCTCTGACAAAGAGCTGTCACCAGAAGGCTCGGCCCACAACGAACCATTGTATATCTGGGTGGAATGCGGAGAAAAGTGGGTGCCGGTGGTCTGCCATTAATGTCTGTCTGTCCCGTACTGCCTACATGATTGGTCTCAAACTAGCAAACTTTGTTCCTACAACCTAAGTGATACGGGCATATGATAACACAAGTAGAGAGGTCATGGGCACAGTGAAAGCGCAAGTTCAAATGGGCCCGTCAAAGCAAGAGGTTGAGTTTCACGTCCTGGATGTACCGACTACCTTTAACCTACTATTAGGGAGGCCTTAGTTACATCACGTGAAGTCTGTTTCCTCCACCCTTCATCAGATGTTGAAGTATCCTCATAAGGGAGGAGTAGCCACTATTTTTTGGGACTCGTCTGTCCATCCACCGCCAAAGGTAACTACGCTAATGTTGGAGATCAACTATGGGGACGAAGATGTGTTCCTTTCAGGATTAACTCTGGCTGAGGCCCGAGTTATGTAGACCATACTGGCCGTAGACGAAGGCATGTACGTCAGCACCTAGTCCATCTACTACATGAATAAACTACGACATATGTCGGGAATAGGGCTCTAAAGGAGCGGTCGAAAAGTCATTACGACGTCAGCCGAGGTGCCACACAACCCGTATGCCTTTAGACTGGGCTACGTGCCCACCAAAGAGGATTGGGTAAGAAATGGAGAAGAGATGAAGGGTAGAGCCAAGGCCAAAAGAGCTGGGAAACATTATGAGCTCGTCCACAGGCCAATCCAAGGAAAGCTGAATGGCCGTTTTGTTCGAGAATGAGAGGATTTCCCTTTTTGTGGCTTTCCTAAGCCTTGGGTAAATTCCTTTAAGAAGCGTGTCCTCGGATTTGAGATTTCCTTTGATTTACAGCTGCAAGAGAGTGATGAGGAAGGGGCTAACTTCAAAGCTAGCTAGAGCTTTGAAAATGACTCGGACAACAGCGAAGCTAAAGTAGGAGCAACACTGGCCAGTCTCTTGACAGATCTCGCGACTGACCTGGAAAACTTAGGGGATAACTTTACTTTCTCCATGATCGGGGAAGAAGCAGGTGTAGAACCGACCAGTGGTATTTTAGATGCATCAGAGGCACCATGTCTTACTTGGCAGCTGGAAAAAGGCTATCTGACCAGTTTTGAATTGGGTGATGAGCCAGAATCTGATTCCACTAAGTCTGTGGAGTCGGGATTAGATTCGAGTCAGTCCGAAAAATCTGAGTCCGGCATTTCCAGAGGTGGTAACCCGAATACCAAAGTCCTGTCGAGGTCCTCTTTTTCTTTTTCTTTTGACTCTGTTGTAACCGAAGAACTGGAACTTTTGAATGAGAACACTGTAGATTCTGAGTACTTCTCTGTGCTGCTGATTTATTGCATTAACCAAGATTTTCAGAATTTTAATGAAAACGAAGAGGAAGAAATTCCTCTGGCTTTGAAAAACTTGATTAATCGAAAGGAGGAGAGGTATGTTAAACCCTGTGTTGATGAAATCATTGCCATTAATGTGGGTACTGAGAAGGATCAGCGCTTGGTCCAGATCGGGTCCATGTTGTCTTCAAGGGAACGCGAGCATTTAATTGCTTTATTAAAAGATTTCAAAGATATTTTCACGTGGTCCTACGAAGACACGCCTGGAATCGATCTTGAGATTGTACAACATCGAATCCCCCTTGACCTTGAGACCCGACCAATCAAACAAAAATTGCACAGAATTCGTCCGGATTGGGCGCTGAAAATCAAGGAAGAGGTCACTAAGCAGATTGAGGCAGGATTCTTGTTGGTATCTGAGTATCTGACCTGGTTGGCTAATATCGTCGCAATGCCGAAGAAAGATGGCAGAATCTGGGTTTGTGTTGATTTTTGGGACTTGAACAGCGCTGGTCCGAATGATGACTTTCCACTGCTGCATATTGATGAGTTGGTAGACTTCACCGCGAGCCATGCATTACTTTTGTTCATGGATGGGTTTTTCAGGTACAACCAGATTCTAATAGCGCCCGAGGATAAAGAAAATACTACATTCACCAAGCTGTGGGGTACCTACTGCTATCGGGTTATGCTGTTTGGGTTGAAAAATGCCGGGGCTACTTATCAGAGGGCTGCAACGACCATCCTGCATGACATGATCCACAAAGAGGTTGAGGTGTATGTAGATGACATGATCGTCAAGTACAAAGAACGAGAAGGCCACTACACTGTGCTGGAGAAATTCTTTCGACGAATCAAAGAATACAGATTGAGGTTGACCCCATAGAAGTGCACCTTCGAGGTGACAACAGGGAAAATGCTGGGATTTCTGATCACACAGAGGAGAATTGAAGTTAATCCTTCCAAAATCAAGGTCATCTTAGAAATGCCACTACCAAAGGACTGAAAAAGAGGTGCGCGGTTTTCTGGGTAAAGTACAATTCATAAGACGATTTATTTCCAAATTAGCCTTAACTTGTGAACCACTTTTTGGTCTCCTGAAGAAAGGGAAGAAATCTCGATGAGATGATTGATGTCAGTTTGCTTTTGTACGGGTGAAGCAGTACCTCCAGAATCTACCTGTGTTGTCACCACCAGAGTCGGAGAAGCCTCTAATTTTGTACCTGTCAGTGACGAATTCAACTATGGGGTGCATGCTCGCTCAAGAGTCAGAAGATATGGTGAAGAAGGCCATCTACTACTTGAGCAAGAAGATGCTAGACTATGAGACCCGCTACACTCCCCTAGAAAAAGCTTGCTTAGCCTTGGTATGGGCTACCAGGAAATTGAAGCACTACTTGTTAGCTCACTCTGTAATTCTTGTTTCAAGATTAGATCCCATCAAATATCTCTTTGAGAAACCAGCGCTTACAGGTAGGCTAGCCCGTTGGTTGCTTCTTCTCTCCCAATTTGATCCCAAATAAGTCACCCGCAAGTCAGTTAAGGGAAGAGCTATAGCAGAGTTCCTGGTAGATCACCTGATAGAAGGAGATGAGGTGGTGGAATGCTTGTTCCTAGATGAATCCATTTTGAAAGTTGAGGAGGAAACTTGGACAACGTACTTTGACGGAGCGTCTAATCAGTATGGTTATCGGATAGGTGTGTTGCTAATAGCACCGGACGACTCCCATATACCTTTAGCCTTCAGACTCCGGTTCAAGGTATCCAATAACGAGGCAGAATATGAAGCCTGTATTGCTAGATTAGAAGCTGCCCTGGAACTAGAGGCAATAAGATTGGATGTTATCGGGGACTCGAACTTAGTTGTTTCTCAAGCGAATGCAGACTAGAAAGTCAAAGAAGAAAAGGTGAAAGTTTACCATCAGACTCTGGATGTTCTGATTCCTAGGTTTGAAAAGCTGACTTTCACTCATCTACTAAGAAAGAACAACAGGTTCGCTGATGCTTTAACAACTCTATCTTTAATGGTAGACATCCCACTTGGACTCCGGATGCGTCTGATTATCATCGGAAAAAAATACATACCGACTTATTGTAGACACCCCATTTTTGACCATCCTCAAGACTTTGACGTCACCGTTTGAACACTCGGTGATTATCCATGTTTGTGTTCGTTTGGAGTTCCCGGAGGTCTCGGCTCGCGCGCCTTGCCTCAGGATCCCCGAACTCGACCGTTTAGTGTCTGGTTTTGCACCAAACACTTGCATCTTGCCCTTGAGAGGCAGGGTAGGGCTTGTAGACCATCCCCACCCACCACCGGCAGTGGCTAGAGGCCACCGGCTGGTTTTTGTCGCCACCGGC
>NW_021027084.1:1280045-1390646 GCF_004153795.1 Camellia sinensis | reverse complement strand
TTTACCATATTATACACAGTGTAGCTGTATGTATGAAATTATTGTAAACATATTGCATCAAAGTTGTCACATTAACTTTGACCTAAAAAAATATGCATAACTTGAACGAGTTGTCACTTCGACTTTATGAATTGCATAATTTATTGTTATTTCAATAATTATAACTGAACACTGCCTCAATTTTGACTACAATATTGCATTGAAATATACTTACAATTTGAAGTACTAAAATATTATAATTCATGAGCATTTCCTGTTCGATCACATGGCATGCCACTGCCTTATATAGTGCACTGTAGCATCGGCTGTTTATGCCATATTAATGGTGTCAGCCTGGCTACTGTAAAAATTAACTTTACCTTCTTTCAAAGGCAAGTTTGAAATTTACTACATAGATTTACAATATTTTTCTACAATACATTAATGTGTCAACCTGGCTATGTGACTTTTGTGCAGCGATGCAGTGATGCATCTGACTTTGTGCATTGATACAGTGATGCATGTGACTTTGTACAGTGATGCAGTAATGCATGGCACTTATGCAGTGATGCAGTAATGCATGTGATTTCCGACTCTTCCATGCCTTCTATACGTTGTGATTTTTTTTCCTCACATTATTACATTACGTGATGCATGTGACTTTGTGCAGCACAACTTACATGCTTTGTTTTTTCCTCACATTTCAGAATTCATCTAAGTCACATTAATACGACCATTTTATAATTTTGGTGAAAAAAACAACGATAGTTTTGCAGGTCAAAGTGAGTTGGACGGTTGTGTATTTACTTTCACTCTGTTTCATTACGGTTGTATATTTCCTCACATTACGGTTGTGTATCTACAAAAAGTAAGCATGAAAAAATAGTTTCATGTGGCGATGTGACAACTCACTGCATTTTGTTTTATTTGACAACTCACTGCTCGAATGTGAAGGGATTGCATTGTGATCCTCTGGCCTACAATTATGATTTTATCTGACAACCACGTCCGTGACTACATCACAGGTACACTTTATCACGGGTACTCAGGATTGCATGCAATGAATAACATAAAATAATATCACGTGTATCACTTCTTCCATAGTGCCCCAACATGCATTATCGTCACTAGATCATCTCTAGTTAACCCCTACTATGATGTCTATAAATAGCGATGCCCCCAGTATGATGTTTGTTCAAGTCATAACAATAGTAATATATCTACAATTACAATTATTATTTGTTTTTTCATTTTATGAACAATGTCTTCAAGAGGTACAGGAAGTTTACGCCGGCAAAGAAATCAGAAAGTGTGGCTGCTACCTCCATTTACTTATGACTACAAGAGCGAAAAGTACTCGAGTCTGAAGGATTATTATGCTGGTATCCGAGCAGAATGGGCGTTCAGGGCAACAGAGCAAGAAGGATTGTTTAATGATCTACGTAACTTTGGGGCACCGGTACCTCATCGTCGTTCATTGAGCATGGCTAGACGAAGTGTCAGTGACTATGAAAAAGCAGTTAGCAGAATTAAAAAGGAGAACAACAGAATGTTGATGCGGAGATGTCGACATTTCATGCTTCAGCTAGCCACCGAAATGGCAGAAGCAAGCAACAGAGATTTGACAGTGATAGAGCGAAATAATGTCTTAAACAATGAAAAATATCTCTCTGACTACTACATGTCAGATGAGGAATGAGAAATCAAACACCGTTATCTTTTATATATGTTCATCTAACGTACTGATGTATTTCAAGTATTTGTTTTATGAAGTTGAAGTTTATGAAATAACTATATTTATAACTACACATTTATTAGTTCATGACTTTCTTTATTGAATTGCAATGAGTTAATGAATGTTCTGGATTAATGTTTATGGATTAATGTATGTTGAATTATGTGAATACTTAAAACACATAAAACATAACAGTTAGTGGACTAATAAAGTTAAGACAAACGAACTACCGCCTTCAATAACACATATAACATAACAGGTAGGTCGGTGAAAAGCTTCCCTTAACTGGGGCTCGTGAAATAGGGATGATTCTCTACGTAAAGAATTTCAACCTCCATCAGGAAAGAAGAAAGAGTCACCTTTCAATTCCTGGAAGTCCAGTAAAAATGATGACTCTGGTAAGGAATGGGGGGTTGACAGAAAACTAAACTTCGGGGGCTGGACAAACAACCTCAAAGCCAAGTGGTTGGTCTAGTTGGGGGACTAAGTGTAAAACCCAATTGGTTTTACTTGATTTGGTTGGGATGAATCACTATTTACAATTACTTATACATAAACAGATTGTTTTCTGCACATTTGTAAAGAAATTGACGATTCTCTTAGTATAGAAACTAGAATTGACGATTTTTTATTTTTCGGATTTATACCCAAAGAGAACAACACTTCCTAAATTACTGTGGTAGGAACTTGCAAAGGGGTGGCAGTTCATGACGAGGAGGGGGAAGGGGCCGTGGCGATGCTGAAGACAATTCATGGGAGGGAGTGGGAATACCTGTTTTAGATTATGCTTATGGTTATCGTGATAGGTTTGGGAAGCGACATTTTTTGATGCCCAAGTATTATCCAGTTCAAGGAGGTTCATGTATGGAGCCATCAGATAATCAAACGGGATATGGTTTAGCACACGCTAGACTTCTGAAGTGGCCCACACTATTTATAGAGTGAGTGCAAATGGAAAGATTATGTCGGGAAAATCGACTGAAGGTGCCAAAAGCACGTTCTGTTGAGATCCAAAAGGAAGATCCTGATAATGTTGATCGACTATGTGAAAGACTACAACGTGAGATTTCTCAAATGCGCCGTAGGTTAGCCCGCGATATGCAGCTATACATAGTTAAGAAGGATGCCCAGAAGAACAAAACAGAACCAAATGTTGCGGCTATCAAGGGTATCATGGAGGATCCTGAACTTGTCTCTGACGCTGAGCTTTCAGATTATTCTGACTCTGAGCCACCTACCGATTTAAGCGCGAATTAGGTGTTAATGTCTACGCTTCGGCAATATTAGGTCATGCATTATTATGTAATGTCTGTGTTAGACTAAGTATAACTGTTATGTTTATGTTTATGTTTATGTATTGTGTCTGTCAAATGTTGCGGCTATTAATATGCAATATTAGGTCATGAATTAGGTGTTCGTCTGTCTAACTGTTATGTTTATGTATTGTTTGTTCAGTTCAGGGTGTCCAGGACGTATGTAATGTGTGTTCAGTTCATGGTGTCCAGAATGTATTTTTGTGGGAGAATTATGTCTGTACTACATATGTAACTGAAAACTATTACATTTGCAACTTCAGTTATGTTGTTTTCATGCCTGTATGAGTATTTAGTAAATTAGTGATTTCGTATATTATGTATTAAGTTTTATTACAAAAATGTTGACAAATTTTATTTTAAGAGCTCTCGCGGTGGCCTTCGTCTTGTTGAACTACTTCGCGGTGGTCTTCGCGTCTCACCCTTCGTCGTTGCTCGTCGAGCTGCACAGTGTGTGGGTGTGCTTCGGACTGTAGAGGATGCATATCACCTTCTAACCCAAAACAAAGACGAAAGAAAAAAATAATTTTTTTTAATGAAAACGGGTACAAAACGGTTTTACTACACTGGTTTTCTGAATTACATTCTCAGCTTCTAACCCAAAACAATGACAAAAGAATAAATATATATGTATATTTAAATGAAAACCGCTTGAGTAAAGCCAAAATAACTTTCTGAATAATACCTTCTAACCCAAAACAAAGACAAAAGAAAAATAAAAAATTTACATGAAAACGACTTTAGTAAAGCAAAAAAAAATTTATTAATTACATTATCACATAAAAACGGCTTTAGTAAAGCAAAATAAAGACAAAAGACCAAACAATAAACAATAAAAACGGATTTAGTAAAAAATTATATTAGTAAAGCAAAATAACTTTCTGAATAACACCTTCTAACCCAAACTAACACAAAACAATAAACAAAAATATTTACATAAAATCGGCTTTAGTAAAGACCAAACAAATTTTTGAATTACATTTTCTAAACCAAAACAAAGACAAAAGAAAAAATAAAAAATTTAACATGAGAACGGCTTCAGTAAAGCCAAACAAAATTTATGAATTACATTATCACCGAAACAATGACAACATAAAAAAAATATTTACAAAAAAAAACTATATATAGTTTAAATGAACAGTGAAAGCGTGGTTTCAATCCATGCTTACAATAGTGAACAGTGAAACCATGAATTTTGTAAATGAACATGATTGCCTTAATAATTTCTAAATGAACATGATTTTAAAATTATATATATGAAAAATATTATGTAAAATTAATATGTGAAAAGAGGTTTTTCCCATTTTATGTAAAAATTTTGAATTACACCTTCTAAATCAAAACAAAAACAAAAGAAAAAAAAACAAATTTGAACATGACAATGGCTTTAGTAAAGCCAAAAAAATTTTATGAATCACATTATCACCAAAACAAAACAGGAAAATAAACAAAATATTAATAAATAAATAAATAAATGAACACTGAAAAATAACAGTGAAATCGCTTTTCGGAATAGTGTTTTCTTCACAAAGCTTGATGCACA
Organism: Camellia sinensis; assembly: GCF_004153795.1. NCBI lineage: Eukaryota > Viridiplantae > Streptophyta > Magnoliopsida > Ericales > Theaceae > Camellia > Camellia sinensis. The sequence continues at coordinate 1,386,076 of NW_021027084.1, read as the reverse complement.
GTGAAAACGCTATTCGGAATAGCGTTTTCTTCACAAACGAAATGGACATTGAAATCGCTATTCGAAATAGTGTTTTCTTAATGAAGCGCTATTAGAAATAGCGTTTTATTCGCAAGAAAAATTTATGATAAAAGCATATTTGGAATAGCATTTTCTTAATTAAAATCGCTATTTGAAATAGCGTTTTTACTATTCATAAAATTTTGGGCTCCCAACAGTGAAAGCGCTATTCCGAATAGTGCTTTAGCCTAGTTTGGGAAATACGTCCAAAAGAGGCCTAGTTTGAGAAATAGGATGCAAAAGAAGCTTAGTTTGGGAAAAGCCTCTATTTTTTACATTCTAAAGACTTATATATATATACATATACATATACATATAAAAGTGATATCAGCATGTCTTTTCTATTTTCTACACAAACTCAATTTTAATTATAATAACCAATTTTGTATGGATTATATTTGAGGAATACTTATTTTTTATATATATAAAATTATAATTTAATTATTATGATATTTGAAAAAAAATTAGCTCGACATACAAATAAATCTATATAATAAAGCAGGACTATTTTTGAAAATGTGCCAAAAATGTCTAAGAGATACGTTTTGTATCAATGGCAGAGATTAATTCCCAAATTCTTCTCAAGGTCAATATTTCTTTAATTCTCACCCACCCACCTTCTTTTCCTCCTTTTTTGTTCACTCATGCATTCTCTCTCTCCTGCCCACTTTCCTCCCTCTTTCCTTTATTATTAATTTTTTTATTTTTCTTTTTTTATTTTTATTTTCATCCATATTTTTTTTATTCTCATTTTTCCCCCTTATTTTATTTACACCATGCCTTCAGGCACACGCATACACTATTAAATAAAAAAGACAGAATATGCATAATTATGTATATCACATGGATCAAAGTAATTTTTTTTTTTGTATTTTTTAATTTTTGTCTATCTTATTGGTATCTTAGTATTAATTTATATTTAATTTTTTATTTAACATGAAATTATTTATATTTAATTTAAATTTTATATACATAAATACAATATCTATAAATAATTCAAAAAGAATATTAAAGAAAAAATCAAAGTGGTGGCTAAGACGAAGAAGAGGCGACTAGAGTGGGAAGTTGTTGCCGTTATTGGGTCATGAAAGCGGGACGAAGGTAGAGATGAGTTGCCGATGTTGTAAATGGTGAGAAAAAGTGTGTCAGAGTTGATAGTGACTTGTTTGGTACAATGGGGGTGAGAGTAGGATTGGGGTTAGCGTTAGGATTTGGATATGTTTTTCGGAGGTTAGAGATGATAGAAATAAAATTAAAATTTTGTATTGGATTAAAATTGTAATAAAAAAATGAAAGAAATTGGAGTCTAAAAGGAAAAAATAAGGTGCTAATAGTAGCACCCTTTGTAAATTAGTTATTTAAATTTTACTTACCTATTAACCCAATAAACAATAGATCAAATTGAGTTTGTAAGTGGGTGAATAAATTCTAAATCATTGAATAAAAATACCAAAGTGGGACACATTTGAAACCCGGACTAGACATCCAGTTCAGTTCCTAATAGCAAGTTCATGATTTATGGGGGAATAGTAAAGAATTTAATCCCTTGCTAGAGACTTGCATAGCTTTGGCCACCATGCAATTCTATCTCTCCTTTAGATAGAGAGAGAGAGAGAGAGAGAGAGAAGGGGGGAAGAAAAATTAACAATCACAAAATCCCAAGCTTCATCTGCAATTCTATGGCCATTATCCTATTACTTCTTAGGAATATCAGTCAACTAGAACTACAAAAATGAATTACATATTACACAAAGTACAAACATCACAACGGGAGAAATTTCCCCTAGTGCACACTGCACAATCTCACTTACTATCAACAAATACTAATAAATCAGCACAATTCTATCAAATTTAGATCTCCAGTAGAAGCGATCAACATACTTTGCAATAAAACCCGGATTTCCTAAAGTCTAATTTGGGCTAAAGGGAGATTTTTAGAGATCCAAACACACAATAGAAAGTCATCATTAATTTGTCTTTTATGATGCAGTATAACCAGCAAGAAAATCAAGAAGTCGAAGGTGGCTCTCACATATAACAATGACGACAACAACAACAAAACCATGCTCTTAAAGATCAAGAAAGCATAACCATCATTATTACAACCCCAATTCTTAAAGCTACGTTGCCTTGGCAAATTATACTACACAAAACTGAGACTGACATGATATTTTCAAGAAAGCTAAAATTGCCACCAACAGATCCTACGAGACATACATACAATCTGCTAACAGACCCAGATCAGTAAAACAGGTACAATACATTGCCATTCAGCCCAGGGATATTTATATCATTTAATGCATGACAATCAGAGGATGTTATCCTTTCATCTGGCAATACTCTCTGATTCTACAGCTGTAGCGACATTTCCATATCCTTGAACTAGTGAATTTCAGAGCATGCCACGAGAGCACTGTCAGACTTCTCATTTATAATGCTGATGAAGAAACACAGATATTCAAGTCAGATGTCAACCCAGTAACCACAAATTGGAGATCTTACTTGTTGAGGGGATTAAAGAAAGATACATACTACATGGTAGCTTATAAGTAGTGCTCAACACTACAACACAAAAGCTCATTTTTCTTGGTTCTTCATGATATTTCCTGTAGCAATTCCTACAGTTTTGGAATTGACATCACATGATGACAGGACGTCTCTCTGCAACAGTCAACGAAAATAACTTAAATTAAGAAATACACGGTCACAGCAAGCTAGAACTTCTTAGAAGAGTGATAAGCAAAATATTAAACATTAACAGTTTGCAAGAGTTGTCACGTGAAGCGTTTCACCATATCATTGAAGCAGAAGAATACTTACAATTGGCTCAAAATCAGGGCTAGACAAGTTGATGGTGAGGTTCCTCATCAGCAACAAAGCCTCTACATAGACAGAACCCAAAAAGACAAAGATGTTCAGTTGCAAAGCAATATCCTTCCAATTGAATGACATTAATAAAATCCACATTGACCCAACTGACGTCAAAACACTTCATCATGTCACTAATAAATACAAGGAAAATCATCCATAGACAAGAAGCTTAAGGTTTCATGTTAGAGATCAAAGGGGCCACTGTGCAAGTGCGAGCAATAGAGAGTGCATGCGTACCTGCCATTGCTAAGAATCATTTGCCTGTTTGGTTTTTAAATTAAAAAAACTATTTTTTGAGTCTTTTGCTTTTTGTGTTTTTATCTTTTATAATTTTTAAAATATTTTCATCAATTTTTTAAACTTATTAGATACACTTAATCTAGATGCACCTAAAAGTAAAATATTTTTAAAAAAAGTTAATTGAAGACAGAAAAACAAAAAAACTACCACATTTTTGCTTTTTTTTTTTTTTCTTTCGTTTTTTAGGTTAATTAGATTTTACCTCCTTGTAGTTTATCCAAAAAACACATTAGCTCCTTGAAGTTTAAAAATATACACTTAACCTCCTTATGGTCTAAGGTAAAATGCAAAGCTAAACTCTGTTAAAGAAATTTTACAAAATGTCTATACTGCCCCTTTTTTTTCCTCCAATTTTCTTATAAATGCCAGCATCACTACAAACTCTTTCTCTCTAAAAATTGTACGGCATCACAAACCCTTTCCAAAGCCAAATCCATTACCAATTGCACTTACCAAACCCACACCTATCTTGTTCTTTCCCTTATGAAATAATCCATATAGACGCTTGTGGCATTTCCGTAAACTTCTCCAAATGGTACAATTTTGGATTTGATGGTTTTGGGTTTCAATAGATGACTTAAAATAACAAACCAAGAAAAAATTTGAATATCTAACTTCACAAATAAACAACAGCTGCCGGACTGAAAGATGCTCCAGTGTGATTAGTTAACATTCTAAAAAAAATTATTAAAAAAAAAAAAGCCCTTAGCTTTTATCTGCATTGTCAAAGAGGAAGTTATCTTCACAAGTGTGTGAAGGTACATGTGCATTTGAAAAAGTATTGGCTCCTTTGGGTTACTTGATTGAGAAAGGTGGGAGTTGTGTGTAAGTGCCTCTGTACACGTGTGATGACAAGGAAAAATGGTGGTTTCAGCAATGGTGGGCTTGGGTTGTTGGAGGAAGTGAGGGAGACAAGGAGATGAAAGAGAGGGGATGGAGTGTGAACTGTGCAATGGTGAAGGGGAGGAGGTGGAATGAACAAGAAAATGAAGAAAAGAAGCGAAAATAAAAGGGCAAAAGACTCGTATATCACTCATGTCCTGTCACATGCACTTAATTTAGTGGATGTTACACAAACAGTTAAGTTTGACAGAATTCGTTACTTTTGCATTTTACTCTGAACTGCAAGGAGGTTATATGTATATTTCAAAAACCATAGGGAGGTAATGTGTTTCCAAGCAACCACAAGGGCATACATATCACACCCTTATTCAACCTCTCCTTAATGAAATGTCTGTCTCTAATTACTCCAAATTTGATAATAAATCAAGTATTAAACACACATCCTATGAGTAAGAGGCATCATCTACTTGAAAAATAGACAATCGAGACTGGCAAAATTTGAATTTACTCACAGTTTCAAAGTTGATAGGATCCATCTCCTTGAGCTTCTGCACATGGCCTTGTGTGTCTGGATCAAAGACACTTCCCATGACTTCAGCAAAATCTGGTATACCTAAAAAAATTTAACTGAAAAGCGTAAGTGTATGAGAGGAATGACAAATGATTTATTTTATTCATGAGTTTTACGTAGTTGAATAAATGAATACTACTTCAGCGAGACAAACAGTACTCATGTTAACATAAACCAACCGGGTATGGGCATCCTTGCTAATTCTCCTAAATAATGGATATTTTCAAAAAGTGGATGCACCTACGCCCAAGTCCATGTAACATAGTAGGGTGAGGAAGAAGGAGAAATTCATAATTGATATATAAATGAGCAATATAATTGCTTCACAACTTTTACAGTTTCTACCAACCATCACTATTGAAAATTTGGTTAATATAATTAAGTGGACTCATACTGATAAAAACTCACAGATCAAACTAGCCCAATAACCCAAAGAGAAACAATCCAAAACCAGAATGTTATCACCATGGAAAATTCTTTCAGAGTAACATTTTCCAGTATTGCCAAATCTTAGGAAAAGTTCCCTATGACACATGTTGCACTACAAATACAACAATACAAATAGAGCAAGTAAGATAGGAGAGCACTAACGTACAAATTAGATAACAAGTATCTAAAGCGCAAATATAAATAGAAAAACATTGTGAAGAGAGCAAGTTGTGCCGCTTTAGTATAGAGCTGCAAGTCTAAAACTTCACCATGATTGACTAATTTAAACCAATTATCAATACAGTTGAGAAGATTACCATGAAACAGTGAACCTGGTTTCCTTTGCTTCGATAATTCAGACCTTGATATTGTTCTACACAAGCTTCCGATGCCATGAATGCCACTGTTGATAATCCTTGCTACCCCCTTCGATCCAATATCAGTTGAAGCAGTAACATTTTATGCCATAATATGTATTAGAAAGTTCTCTCAAATAAAAAATATACATATATCTATGAACAAGGGAGAAATAACACAAATAAAAACACTTATGCATGCCTTCGACTCCATGAAGATTGTATTCATCCTGGGATAGCATGATTCCACTTGATGGAGAGTGTATGAGCATGGAAGTGTCATCCCATGGAGAATATCAAGGTGCAAGGGAATTAAACGAAGAAGGATAAGCCATGAAAGCTTGTAATGGTGCTAAAACTGCCAATTTTTAAAAGAAATGCATGTCAGAATGACAAAAATTCAAATAAAATCCTCTGCCATATGTACTTTCATCGTCATCATGGGACAAACCATTTTTTGGTGCCTTTTGCAGGTAAGGATGAGCAGCTTTGTGCTTAAGTCAAGGTGGTGGCACATGCGCTATAGTCCCATTTTTTTGGACCTTCAAAAGTATTTTTGGGCATGACTTCGGATCTGCAAATGGAATTATTTAGCCCAGATATATAAAGAGCCAGAACTGATAAATTGCATAAATGAACATTCTTCAAATGATTTAAATTCAAAACAAATAAAAAGTTTAAAATTTAAATTGACAAAATTAAAAATTTTATATTTTAATAAATTACAACTAACATTACTTTAAAATATAATCAAACACCATAACAAGTCCTAACCAATTTTATTTCAATAATTTGCTTGCTCCACCGCCATAATACCCCATAACCTATCACTGCAATAGTTTAAAACCAATACCAAATTGATTATAATCTACATATGGTATGTATGACAAATATTTTAGCCTGACCTTTTCAAGTATTGTGTTTGGATCATAAATTTAAGTTAAGATTTGAAAAGGAGATGAGAAATGAAAGAAAATTTTAATTTATATTTCATCCACGATTTTCCAACCTCATATTCTCTTTTCTTTTTCAAATCATTGTTTAAATCTATTATCCAAACACAGTATAGGTAGGGCAGATAATTTGCTTCCATCAACCCCACAGAGGACATAAAAAGCTTCCATCACCAATTTATTATCAAACTGACAATAAATTCATAAAAGAAAATGCTTACATAATACTTAGTAGCTCCTACTATTTGCTATGGCGATATACAAAGAGAAACATGTAATGCTATGCCAGTAAGCAGATTAGTTAAAAACTTCAGCTGTACAAAGACTTTGAAGAATACCAAGTACATCTTGTTTATGCTAAGGAAAATAGTAACATATAGAATCAAAGCAAATGCAAAAGGTCTGAGTTTGGTCTGGTTAGGAATTCAATTTCATGTTGAGTTTGTCGCCGAGTTTATTTCATAGACCCTTAAAAGCTCACTTCATATGATGTGTGATCAAAAGGATAGGATACCTCCATATACCCTCTACTTGATGGTCAATTAGTTTAGTATCCAATCTTTTTCTCCTATTTCTTTACAAGACAAAGTAGTTGAAGGATGTTGCCATAAAGCTGTTATCAACATCGGTTTATATATACTAGTTACGGGGAGTCATGCGTTGCATGATGACCCGTGCCCATGGTCCAAGTCAGTGCATAATCATCAAGTCGTAGATGAATTTCAACCAATTATTTGAGCTTGAAATTAGAATTAGCCATGGCAATTGTAAGTAGTTCATTATCATGATTTTTTTTTTTCCCAGCAGTAAGGTAATAACATTTTACAAAACGAAGGTGAAAAGAACACTTCTATTAGTCATTAAATCCAAAAGGGGGAAAACACGATTGGCTCAGACCAACTGACAAACAACATCATAAGCATTACAAAAAAACAAAGTGAACCCCAGCCTAAAATTAAATCTCCATTTTAACATTCCTCAAATTCATAAATCCGAAAGCTGCAACATCATCTAGCAACATCATCTAGCAACAAACTCTTCAATCAATCGACCATCTACTCCTCTATGCATGAGAAAACCTTTCCTATCAGCAAGTCATCCCGCTTGAAGTGCGCACATAGCAACCAAAATATGTGGAGCACTAAAGTCCAACATCATAAAACAAAATAAATTAAATTAAATTATAAATAAAAAAAAAACAACAACACAACTTCTCAACTACACCCCAAAACAGAGCAGCATCACAAAGCCAGTTGTTCATGATCTCCAAATTAACCTTAACCCAAAAGGCCACTCTTACCTTTGATCAAATCAAATGTACCTTGGCAAAATTGGTTATTCTATTATAGTTTACAACCAAAAGGTTTGTCACTTCACATTGAGATGCAAGTCATGAAGTATAGAAAACATGATTCACTATTAAGGAAAAAGGGAAAATTCAAAAAAAATTTATGAAAAAAGAAAAGAAAATAGTGCAAGGTGAGTAAATCCTAAGACCAAATGCTATCCCAAAAGATCAGGCATTTCCGTCTCTCTGTAAGCACACTGATCTGCGCGAGGTAGCTGCTAGATAAGTAGTTTTCTGCTCATCACCTCCATTGCTGTCATATTCATATCTATATCAAAAGTTTTAGATATTTAAATGTGAAACCTAACCTTGCATCTTTGATGCAAAAAGTAACACCTAGAGTCAAGAGTTTTAGAAACAAGTAATGTAATGTCAGTACAACAAGGACTAATATGTTACAAATTAAAGAGAGAATTATTAGTAGTGGATGAAGAAATATATTTTGGAGTTTGTTTTCCAGAAAATCTGAAATCCCCAAGCTTAGTATCCCACATAGTTTGTTCTAATTCCATTCTCTCATTTTGATACTGAGTATGCGCCCTTCATAACTACCTGTAGATGAGTACAACTATTGAGGATCAATAATTGAATTGGGAAAAGAATGTGAAATAATATTTTCTATGGCTGAAATATATATGTATTTTTTTTTTTATTGCTTTTAACCTTTTGTTGTATAATTTGTGGTTGAGGTTTTCTGTTTGTTCATTCATGTATACTTTGAGTAAGCCCTAGTATTTTACTATCTGGAAATATTTCATCATGATACATCATGAAATTATCTTGGTTTTGTTTTTGAACACCAAAAGATTTCAAATAGTACATCAAAATTTATGCCTTCTCCTTCCAACTGTTGTACCAAATTTAAAACTTGTGTCATTCAATGATTTAGCCAATTGTGAAAACCAACTCTAAAATCCATGTGCACATCCGGTGTGAACAAATCAACTTTAGTTGCTACTTATCTCATGCAAAAGAAATGACAAAATTGCCACATTATTGGCCTGCAAAAATGCATGGATAAACTGTTTAGAGGAAGGTGCATCTGATTGCAACAACATAGGTACAAATGTGTCAGATAGCATTGCCAGGAAAAAGAAATTTAAGGTCGCAAGAAATCTTCTGCATCTTTACTGATAGCAAGATCCAAGGTTTAAGCATTTTGAGAATGAATAAATGTGAAGAACAAAAATGTATATACACTCTGGTAAGACTGAATAAATAATATATTTTTTATTATTAACCAGCCTGTGGACAGACAAATAAAAGGAGTATTTGAAATTGAAGAGTTAATAAGAAGACAAATTTTCAGAACATTTTTTTTTTGAAAGTGTATAAAATAATATGTGTGAGAAACCCCTGTTGAAGCTATAAATCGAAATATGTCATATTTGAAAAGATTGGGCATGGCAAAACCCTTATAAAAAGTACAATACAAATAAAAGGGAAATATATAAACTAGCAAAAAAAATCCGTGGTGGCTCTGGACTACTCCATGCATGTATATAAATATTATGCTCAGTGGACGATTCCATCAACCCCAACGCCCCCTCCAAAAAAGAAAACAGGGAGTGAAATGGAAACAAAAATTGTAAAATATTAATTGAGAAAAAGAATAGACACATGGATAAGAAAAAGAATAACCACATATCTATGCACTTTGAAAACACTTCTTCCTCACATAGCTAAATAAAATTTATAGTTTGGGCCATAACTAAAACATGTAACTTTAAAGAAAATCAAAACTCATTTACAAAGCCTCATGGATAAAAAATTCATACCCAAAGACACCAAAAGAGCACAATATCTACACACAAAGAACATTTATCTATAAGTATTAGCAAAACCGAAAATCAAGTAAAAATAAGAAAAAGTCAGTGGGCAATAATTTTTTTTTTTTTTTTTTTTTTGGGGGGGGGGGGGGCACAAGTAAAAATAAGAAAAGGCAAGTGGACAATAATTTTTTTTTTTTTTCGGGGGAAAGGGACCAATTTCTATCTGGAAGGTTTGAAAAGGAAACTGTGTTCCTTATCCCTACTGAAGAGAATCTCAGTTGGACTCTTAACTGCTTCAAAAACTAAAAGGAAATTGAAATAATTATGTTAAATTTAAACAAAATAGTGACCTGAACTATGAATTTAATCATCTGACCACCGTTTTACCAAAAAACAAAACGACCAACATTGATCCAATTCTAGAGAATCGTGCTAAAATAGAAAAGTAAAGCAAGCATCTAACCTTTTGACAAGAATGGTGAGTGTACTCCTTCATGAGTGATGTAAAACTTTAGGATATTTGGCAAAAGATTTTGGGGATAACCAAAGTCCATGATCTTTGCAATTTTTTATGAAAAAGTATATCAAATATTAATGTAGGTAGCTAGAAAAAAGAGCCCAATCTAGCACACATTAAGCATTTCAAAAGTACAAATATCATAAAGTCCGGCTTCGAAGATGAAGAGTGTGGACCAGAAAGATCATACAACAATAGTGCATAATTTGCAATAAACGCATGGACAAAAGCAATTTTGTCTATGCATTAGTATGTACACATGTGCACATGATTATATCAAATCAGGTGGCCATCAAATGTATCATATATGGTTGCAAATATGCAGCAAAGCCCGATGAAAAAGGGCAAGACACAAATAAGAATTACAAGATAGTTCACAAACAAAAAGATAGATGCTTGTTTTGAAGATTTCATCTCGAAGGCAGGGCCATGCTTATATTGAAATAACTAATTCACCACACAAAGATACTTGACTCAACAAACACATATGCTTGATTCACCAAAATTGGGAAGAATTTAGGTTAGTTTGGTCTCACATTAATGGCTATAAGATATCAAAATTATCTAAGAAATTTTAAAGGATACATGCAGTCCATTTCTTAGATCAAGTTTAATCATATGCTTAATCATGATATCAAGTAATAATAGTAAATTTATGCAAAACCGAGATTAATTTTCTACGAAATCTATGACCAAGACAATGTGAAAGTGGCAATTTTTAAAATTACAAAGCACCTTTCATTTATTTTTTAAGAAACATTTCAAAAATCCTGACTTTGTAAATAAGAATTGATGTCAAAACCACATTTTTTGAAGCACAAAATTCAAAATAATGCTTGGCATAAAAAGAATGAAAAAGGTAAATTTATTGTTTGCAAAACACAAAATACACAAGTGATGTTTCTGCATTTCCACATTTCCTTTTTTAAGTCATTTATACTTACCATGACTTTCTGCAAACTATTAATTTAGAGTGGTTAAAAAATGATAAAATGTCAGCTTATGTTGAACAAAATTGCCATCAGGTGTACTTAAAAATCTAAAAAATGTGATGACAATTATTGAATAGTTTACTACATAAGTAGATTCCATCAGCATTTTAAATGATCATAAAAATATTTTAGGTTATACTTCAAATTGTATAGCAATTACAATGATCAATTGAGATTCATTTCAGAATGGAGGTTTGTTACAATAAACTTCTAAATTTCTCAAGACATCAATGTAAAAAAATAGTTTAACACCCAAGGATCTACATGTCTTAGATTGGATAAGATGCAACCACTATGCATTTAGTAATGCACAAGTTTGCTTCAAAAGACTCCAGGCCAATTAAAATAAGGGTAAGAGGCCATTTCAGGAACAACTTATTAAAAAACAAAAGAAGCCAATAATCAAACATTATGGGTCCTTTTCCCTTGTTAGCAGCTTTCTGAGGGAGTTCAACACAAGGCAGAAAGCCCAAAGATATTACTGGAGGATTCTAAAGATACCATTTATCAAAGGTTGAACACATAGAAACTATGACTCAAAAAGAAAAAACAGTTAATCATTACAAGTGAGTGAGTAATGTGGAATCGCATTATCCTTCTTACTAAAGAGGGATATTTTTGCTTTTAGGTATCTATGTGCTGCAAACTAACATATGTTCTAACTATCAGAAAAACAACAATTAAATAAAGTTATCGAACTCCAAGAAGCTATGACAAAGCTATTTTGATACAAGGTGTTTGATGGCTTCATACCCTTCCATGATACAAGATGATCACCATAGAAAGTACAAAAACCATAAGTAGAACGCCGATCAATTCTTGATCCTGCATAATCAGCATCAGTGAAACAAGAGAGCCCAGATTGAGGAGCGGCTGTCAAGAATAATCCTAAGCCAGGAGAGGTCTTCAAATATATCAAAATGTGATGAACCACATCAAGATGTTTTGTATGAGGTGCATGCATGAATTGACTAACAACACTGACTGCAAATGTCAAGTCAGGTCTAGTGTTGGGCAAATAAATTAGACGTCCAACAAGACGCTGATACATGCCTGGGTCCTCTAACAACTCGCCAGACTCTAATGTGAGCTAGACATTGGGATCCATAGAAGTAGAAGCACGTTTACACCCTAACGTACCAGTATCCTGAAGTAAGTCAAGAGTGTACTTTCTTTGAGATAAGAAAATTCCCTGCCGTGAGCGAGCCACCTCAATCCCAAGAAAATACTTGAGACTCCCCAAATCCTTAATATCAAAGGTGTCCCAAATCCTTTTTTGCTTGATCAATGCCTACAAAATCATCACCTGTGAGAATAATATCATCCACATAAATCAACAAGACTATATACTGACCGGTTGAATTACGATGGATGAATCAAGTATGGTCGGAGTGGCACTGAACAAACCCCATGGAGATGATAACAGAACTGAAACGACCAAACAAAGCTCGTGGAGACTATTTTAAGCCATACAAAGACTTGCGCAATTGACACTCTTTTTTTGAATACTACCTCTCAGCCAGAAAATCAGGAGGAGGTGCCATATAAATCGTCTCAAGAAGATCTCCATGAAGAAAAGCATTCTTGAGATCAAGCTGATGAAGAGGTTAAGAATGGGATGCTTCAAGAGAGATGAGAAGACAAACCGAGGTAAGCTTGGCAGCAGGTGCAAAAGTGGCTCAAAATCTTTGCCAGGAACCTGGGTGAAGCCCTTGGCCACCAAGCGGGCTTTGTAATTGTCAACGGAGCCATCAGCTAGATACTTAATAGTGAATACCCATTTGCAACCCACAATACTCTCACAAAAAGGTAAAAGAACCAGATCCCAAGTATGATTCTGTTCTAAAGCTATCATCTCAACCTGCATAGCCTCTACGCATTTTGGATTTTGAAGGGCCTCTGACATAGAACGAGGAATAGCCTCGAATTCAAGCTTGCCAAGAAAAAAGCGATAGGTAGGGGAGACTCTGTCTTATGAAAGATACTGGGAAATGAGATAATTAGTACTACTCAAATAACTCCAACGGTTTGGAGGATGTCGATCCCGAGGGGGATTACGACGAAGAGGTGGAAGGGATGTATATAAAGCAGAAGAAGTACTTGACCCAAAGACCAGAGAAGCGGCAAGCGGGAGCTGAGAGCGAGGGCGACGAAAGTATACCTGCAATAGGGGAGTAAAGGAGGCAACAGTGGAGAATGAGGGAAGAGGACAACCTCATCCGTAACCTCGTCCAAAATAGGAGTAGGGCGAACACTAGAAGGAACGGGAGTGGAAGCTTGCAAAGGAGGGGTACTACCAAAAAAAAAGAGATCCTCACAAAAAGTAACATCCAAAGTGTGGTCAAAGTGACGAGACATAGGATCAAAACACCTATACCCTTTTGACATGGAAGAATACCCCAAAAAAACACAACGAATAGACGTGTCATCTAACTTGGTACGAGCGGGACTCCGATCCTGAATAAAACAAGTACACCCTAAGACACGGGGTAGGAGAGGAAATAGAGTAGTGTGGGGCATAAGAACATGAAATGGAGTAAGACCCTGCAACACACGACTACGGGTCCTATTAATAAAATAGACAGTGGTGAGGATAGCCATATACTTATAGGACTTAGGGACACTCATAACATGAAGGAGACACTACACAACAGATATAATATGACGATTGTGGACACGTATGCTGTTGAAGAATACCAATCTGATTAAGATAGGAGCGAAAAGCATTGGAAATACATTCCACACCATTATCAGAATGGATATTTCTAACAACTGTACAAAACTGAGTCTTAACCATTTGCAAAAACTGAACAAAAATGGGAAACATGTCAGATTCACGATGGAGCAAATATACCCAAGTACATCCAGTGTGGTCATTAATAAAGGTGACAAAATACCGATGGCCAAAAAAAGCAGGAACAAGAGACGGACCCTAAACATCGGAATGCATTAGGTCAAAAGCACTAGGGGCACGAGTCATATGAGGTATGTAACTGGTACGAGTATGTTTAGATAATTCGCAAACCACACAATGAAACTTAGAATCTTTGCAAGCTTTATTTAATAAAGAAAAAAGTTGACATAAGTACTGAAAATTGACATGACCCGTATGTGCATGCCGCAATTCTAAAGTTTGAACATTAAAAACACAAGATATAGAAGCAGGCAAAACAAATGCCTGGAAACTAGCTAAAGTAGAAGGAGGTTGGTCTAGTGGATCCCCAAAGTAGTAGAGTCCATCGTGCTCATATCTCTTGCAAAAAATCCTCTTTGAACTCAGGTCTTGTAACAGACACGAAGAAGATAAAAAAATAACAGCACAATTGAAGGACTTGGCAAGCCGACTAACAAATAGTAGATTATATGCAAAATTAGGAATATGCAAACAGATGATAGAGTTGATAGAGTAATATCAGGAGATAAAGACACTTGACCCTTATGACGAACTGAGGAGAAAGACCCATCAGCAAGACAAATAGATTGGTTTATAGTAGCAGGAACTAGAGATGAAAGAAGGGAAAACTTACCCGTCATATGATCATTAGCCCTAGAATCTAAAACCCATGAGGGACCAACAGACTGAACATGAAAAGCAGTACAAGTACCTGTAACGAGTAGCAGTAGTAGAGGAGGATGGGCTAGAAGAGCTAGTAGTCAAAGTCCCAAATTGAGTCTGAAGTTGGCCAATCTAAGTCTGTAACTGCTGTAAAATAGGAATACTCGAAGACCCAAAAGCATGAGAGGCCTCCACTAAAGCAGCAGTGCGAAGTGTGCCAGAACCACGAGGGCAAGAAGATTGTTGCCTCAACTCAAGATGAAGTTTGAAGCAGCGAGCCTTGACATGACCAGGAGCCCCACAATGATGACAGGTAACTGAACCAGTAGAACCCCGGGAACTAGAGTTTGCGGCAAGGGCCATCTGGTCAGATAAGACAATAGTCACTAGAGTAGTGGTGTGTAGAACCAAACGCCGATGACGCTCATCACTATCAATGGTGGCAAAGGCCTCATAAAGGGATGGCATGGGCGATGTGTTTAAAATTTGAGTTCGAAGAGATTCAATTTCAGAGTTTAAACCCATCAGAAACTGGTAAGTGTGCTGGTTGGGAAGGCGGCTGGACACAATAACAACGACATCTACTGGTAACTCAATCAAGGGTTCATATTGAGCCAATTCCTCCCAACGAGCCTGAAGGTATCCAAAGAACTCTGATACAAAGAAACCCAAAGCAGACTAGGAGGCACGAACAATGTCTTGATAGAGCTCAAAGATGCGAGCATCATTATGAGCATGGGCATACATTAGAGACAAGGCACACCAAAGACTCGAAACAGTGTCAAAATAAAGAAACATGTGGTAAATATGGTCATCCATAAAGTTAAGCATCCATCATAGAATAGTGCAATTATCTATGTCCCACAAGGCACGTGTAGGATCAGTTGTTGCAGGCCGAATAAAAGATGAGAGCTAATGGGCCTTTCCCTTTCCCCCTAAATAGAGTTTAAGGGAGTGGCCCCAAGCAGCAAAATTTTTCCCATTTAACACCACGCTCGTAATACGATGAACAGGAGTGTGATGAGAAAGAGAGAAATCAGAAGTCACTGGTACAAGTTTGGTGGGCATATTGGAATCAACATGAGATGGGTCAGTCATGGTGGATTAATAATGGCTAGAAAACACAAAATCACAACAACGCAGTCTAGAAAAATACAAGAAGCCGGAAAAAACTTAACTGCTAGTCCAAATAAATGTTGCCGAACAAATATGGTAGTCCACTAAATAAAATAGGTCAAAAAGTGCTTAAACATCAACACCACACCCTAGAAAGGGAAAAAGCAGGGACTGAACTGCCCTAGAAGAGTTGTCGAAGCATCTATGGCCAGGAAACACCCTGGTCGGCAGCCAACAAGACCCTCGGCAGCACTAGGGCAGCTTGTTGAGGGGTGTAGAGGGTTGGGTAGGTGGTTTTGGGGGGTCTAGGCTGGCTAGGTGGGGCTGTCGGGTGAAATGAAGGGCAGAAAGGGGACTGTCGACACTCAAGGAGGAAGAAAGAAGATGAGACAGTGGCTGGGTAGAGAACTAGGGTTTCTGTGCTCTGACTCTGATACCAAAAGGATGAAAAGAATGATTTGGCTTACCTACGAATGAGGTAGAGGCCATGTATATATAATAGATTCATGATACAATTTAGGAAAT
Organism: Camellia sinensis; assembly: GCF_004153795.1. NCBI lineage: Eukaryota > Viridiplantae > Streptophyta > Magnoliopsida > Ericales > Theaceae > Camellia > Camellia sinensis. Next base: position 1,369,867 of record NW_021027084.1, on the reverse strand, counting down.
GATTGATATAAATAAGGAAACAATACTAAATTAGTGATGGACACAATCACAAATTATATACATAATATTAAAAATAAAAAAGATTTTATGTACTTTAATTTCTATATTCAACAGACAACACCATTTATTGGGGGAAAGAAAAAAAAAACCACCACCACCAAGAATCTATTGAACCTAGATTTAAATGTAATATCAAAAGGAATCAAGCTATTGCTTAAAAGTAGCCCTTTTGACCATAACAATGAGAGAAAGTGAGTACCTCAATCACTACCCAAAAAAGCCAAAAAATCCCATAATGATGAAATTATTAATTATCCATATGAAATGACAAACTCAAAAACTTTGTAAATCTACCATTCAAAAGCCAACAAAAAGTTAGCCCACAAATATAACAAATTCAACCACCAAGCTAATGCAATCCTAAGCATTTAAAAATAAAAAAGATTAGAAAGCATCCATCAATACTTGCACACAAAAATAAAACATATATTTAAAAAATACACAGAGAAAGAAATTACAATAATAAGAAATAAAGGGTTACCCATGAAAGAAGAGAAACTATTTTTATTTATTTATTTTGGGAAAAAGATATTCAATAAAATAATATTAAAAAAAAAAAACCCATACAAACAGTGAAGAGGTGGTCACAACCGAGATTGCAAAAAAGATCTCACTATCACATTAGCATTAAAAAGGCTGTATGTTTAGAAACTACTTGAATTGTGTGGTTGGCTTCATAAATACCTAATTTGCAAAGTTCACTGAAAAGATTAAAGCGGCCTTCCCTTGGTTCTAATTACTTGATAAAAAGTAACCAAGAGTGAAACTTCTGAACGTTCATAAGTTCTATCTATATCCATTGTATAACATTGAAGCTAAAAAAACATGAAACCAAAATATATAAATTAATTTGTATACTGTTTAGAGGTACATCTATTATGCATTATTCCTTTCAATATTAACAATTTCCATATCATATTCAATTGCATGATATATATAACACATCCAACAATGTAATCAACATATACAATGTTACACTAATCTTCTATAATGAAACAAGTTTCAAGATACACCCATTTACCAAAACATACTCAATGTTTTACAACTTAAGACATATGTAAAGCTCTTAAGTTCAACAATATAACAGAATCTAGTTATAAGATTACAAATCAACAAACATGTCCGGATATTTCTCGCAAATTTCTCAATTGTTTGGTGAAAGTGTGGTCAATACAATGACTGGTCAAGTGAAAGATTGTCCGACTCATTTGTATGACCATTACCTTGCAAATGATTCAAATTTTGTGGAAGTGCCCAACACAAATGAACCATCTAGGATGCTGATTGATGATGATTGTGATGATCCTCATTTACTGATTGAATCTTAATTCAAAACTTGTTTGGTTTACAAATTTTCCAAACAAATCTCTCTCTCATACACATCAAATCAATCATTTTTTTCAAAACTCTCTCTCAAAATAATTTTTCAAAACATCTTTTGAAAAAAAGCCAAACCAAACAAATTTTCGTACTTTTTATCTCAAAACATGTTTCTCAAATACAAACCAAACAAGGCCAAAGGCTCTTTGATACCTCATTTGACATTGGTTGAACGCATAGTTAAACCCATAGATCTGGTCCAACACAGCTTCGAGATCGTCGTACAAATCACAAACCCATCGTCATCAAAATCGCCTACATTTAACCCATCTCTAGTACAATTTTCAGATCATCATCGTGAGCCATTGACCGTCGTCCATAATGTGATCTCACTGTCATTGTCGAGAGATAGAAAGAGAGATGTAAGGACTGAGAGAAAGAGAAATGCAGGGAGTGAGAGAAAGAGAGTGAGACGACATAATGAGAGAGAAGAGGCAGACGGTAGACGTGGTTAGCAAGAGGGAGATGTGCTGGTTCTCCTACACACACAGTGAGTAATCTGTGCATTTACCAATTAATCTAAAACTCTTCAATAAAACAAAAGCTGAACAGAATAAAGGAGGACAAAAATGGAAAGCAAAAAGAGAGCCATGTTTATTGGAGCAACTACTAACTCCCTCTTATGTATAAGTGCACAGATATATATATATATATATATATATACCAATCTCCTAGAAAAGAATGAAGAAGACTGATATTTGCAATCATAAATAAATATACAAGAGCCTAGTGCTGAGTCAAAGCTAATAAAGATCACACTTTATTTCATGTTTTTAATGAAATTTTTACTTTACTGATAAAAAAACTAGGTGAAAAATGAAAGGGTGACTATTTTTTTTGGAAATGTGACAATATAAAATAAACAGCCAAGATTTATTTTAACTTTTTTTCCATTGACAGGTAGTTTTGTGCATTGTTTAAGCTAAAACAAATTAAAGCTGGTTTCTGGAGTCCACACATGGTTGCAGAGATGGCTTAACATGCCAAGATCGCACTTCAACAACAAATTCATCACGAATGAGCATATGTTATATCATAGAGTAGAACTTGATTTCAAAACAAATAATTTTATTATTAGATATGCCTCTAGTGTAGCTAGAATCAATATGTCATTACTATATTTTTTTTCCTTATTCTGTTCTTGCAGAAGTAGCCAATATCATTTACCATAGCTACAGGACCAAGGAAAGAAAACAAATACCTAAACCCACCCTCTCTCTTGAATGCCACATACATTGTAGGATGTTCTTACCAACATTACAATTATCTTTTGAAGAATCAAGTGGAAGAAGTGATTTTTAGAGCTGGCTATCGGTTGATCAACAAGGTGAGCCTGTACTTCTTCCCATTTTCCCTTTTTGGTGGTGATTGTCTCCACACACAGGTGAAGGTAATGTTAAGGGGTTGGGGCGGGGGTGTTTCAGGTCAAATATATTCGCAAGAATTATCCAAAAACAACTATAAAATGGGCATACTAAGGCACAACCCCAACACATAAATCCAGTGTAGAGCTCTTTAATTGCTACCTCGATCTTTGCAACGACTGAGCTTCGTCTGCATTGGACTTCAGTTCTTGTACAACTTTGTTCCTGAAAAATGCTTCTAGCTTTATTGGTAGCTATGCCTCAGTAATTAGCTTCTCACCGCGTGCATTAGAGGTCAAACGGCTAACCATGAAACTGTATTTACAATCTCATATAGAAAACAGTGGTTTGTTTAGATGGAAAAATCCTTAATACTAATTTGTCAACCACTATCAGGTAAGCAGCCAGCCATTGCTTTTCGAGAAGTCGTTTCTCTATTCTTACCAGCAAGAGAGAGAGAGAGAGAGAGATTTCCTAGATACATGGACTTTATTCTTATACCACACAAAATTGAAAGGTTGACAAGTAGAATTATTCTCAAATACTACAGGTAAATTGCTGGGTGTTGGCTCAACTCAACATCCATCAAGAAAAGAGCACCATTTAGGCCACTTCAACCTAAATAATATCCATCGGGCTGCATTTGGTAATGTGAACAAAAGATATAGAAATCAGAAGCATAGATCACTTTTGCCTCATTTTAACAAATTTAGCCCATAGACAAAATTGTATAGTTTAGCTCCTTTACCTTGTTCATCAAAAACAACAGGTAAATATATTCAAACATTGATAATAAGTACTCAATTAGTGAGCAACATCATAAGAGAATCTATAAGTTATTAGCAACATCTAACCATTAATAAAACTCAAAAATTCTTGAAAACATAAATGATGCTTACCTTGCTAAAAAGGCTGCTACGACACTATAGTAGTGAACATTCAGCAACATCTAGTTATTACGCAACATGTTGTTAATAAAACTTTTAATTTTATTATTGTTAAAGAGAATTGTATTATTGATTGATGTTTGTAATTGTTGAATTATTGAATGCTACAATGATTCCTATATATAGAAGAGTAGGTGGTAGATGGAGTAGGTAAAGTGGAGGTGGTAGGTGGAGTAGGTGAAGTGGAGGTGGTAGTGGTGTAGTGGGTTTAGTGGAGTAGATGAGGTGGTAGTGGTGTAGTGGGTTAGGTTTAGTGGAGTAGGTGAGGTGGTAGTGGTGTAGTAGGTTAGGTTTAGTGGGTGAAGTAGGTGATAGGTTTTAACATTATTATTTTATGTAAACGTAGTGATCATTCCCTAAGCATTTAATTTTTACCATTTTTTTCAAATGACAATTCAATAAGTTCATCCTAGTGTAAGAGAAGAGGTATAATAAAACCCAACCAATTTTGTTAATATCATACCACTTCGTGTACCATTTTTGTAATAAGTTTGGTACATATCGGTACAAGAAAGAATATCATAATGCAACATCTATAAATGAGTTTCACCTAATAACACACTTTTTGTGAGCATAGGCCTATACGAGGACGTGCTAGTATAAATATATTTATTTGGGATAAAATACACGTTTTAGTATAATGTAGAATTACCTTCACAGCTTAAAAAATTTACTCAATATCATGCATTCCATGATTATCTTTTGGCATGAACTTCTTTATCACTTCTCGAAGAGCGGGATCTTGTCCTTTAGTTGAGAGTATATCCACAATCAAGGGAAAAGTGGATGCATCTGCTGAGAAACCCCTTTGAACCATTTCCTCAACAAGTATTAATGCCTCATAGCACTTGTGTTGCCCAATAAATCCTCGGATAATAGTGTTGTAAGTGACATCATCTGCCAAGCAACCATTCTGTTCCATTTTAACAAACAACTCTTTAGCTTCATGTAGTAGGCCTTCTTCACAAAGACCTTGTATCATGATAGTGTATGTCTTAACATCAGGTTGTAATCCCTTGGAAGAAAGGTAACTGAAAATGGCCCTTGCAGTGTCAAACTTTTTATCCTTGCAGAATGCATCAATGAGGATATTATACTTAACAATATCAAGAAGTAAACCGTTACTTTCCATCATATGGAATAATGACAATGCTTCAGAAATATGCCCATTTTTGCACAACCCGTCCAATAAGATACCATAAGTTCGAGAATCTGGATTTATGCCTGCAGCTTGCATATCGTCAAAAAGTTTTTGAGCAGCTCCACATCTACCTGTTTGAAACAAACCCCATAAAATAGCGTTGAAAGTTCCACTGTCGGGTTTCAGCCCCCTTTGAGGCAATTCTCGAAAGAGAAGCATGGCCTCATCTATTTTCATTTTCTTGCAATATCCATTGATTAGAATGTTATAGCTAAACACATTAGGTTGAAGGCCCCTCTCCACCATGGCATTGAACACTCTAATTGCTTCATCCATGTGGCCTTGCAGACAATATCCATCCATTAGAGTACTGTATGTGACTACATTAGGATCCACACCTCTTTGTATCATGACTTCAAGTACCCCCTCTGCCTCTTTCATCTTCCCTTCCTTGGTACATGCATCTAGCAACACACTATACGTATGAACATCCGGAGCAATATCACTATCCAACATTTCTCTAAACATTCCGGTAGCCTCCTTCCACCAACTAAAATTACATAGACCATGAATCAAGGAGGTATAAGTGACAACATCTCGATGAATGCCTTGTTGATTCATCTTAGAAAAGAGTTTCATAGCATCATCCACCATTCTATCCTTGCAAAGACTGTCAATGATTGTGTTATACACTATGGTGTCAGGTTTACAGCTTCCCTCTTCCATTATCCTAAGCAAACTAACAGCCCTGATAGTGTTCCCCGTTCTGCAGAGCCCATTAACAATGGTTCCATACATAACCACATCGGGTTCAATTTCTCTCATTCTCATTAATTTCTTAAATAACTCTACAGCTTCAGGGGTTTTCTCATCCAAAATAAGTCCATTTAACAGAGTGTTGAAGGTAGTTACATCAGGTGTATAACCGCGTTTGAAGAGGGTACCCAAAAGAGAGAACCCAAAATGGACTTGATTCAGGCGGCAATAACAGTTAATAGCAATGTTGAAGGTGCAGATATCGACCTGAATGCCTAGAAAATGCAATTTCCCAATAAGAGGAAGTGCAAGGTCGTAATGACCCATTTTCAAAAGAGGACCTACAGCTTTGTTGAATTGAGAAATGGAGGGGAAAGGTCGCATTTGGATCATGCGATTGAACGAATTTACAGCGTCTTGGAGATCATTGCATCGCAGTGTTGGTAAAGTTTTAGGGTTTCGGGTAGTAGTAGAGAGAGAACAACGAAACAGAACAAACAAGAAAGAAGAGGGATGGTTAATTAGAGAGGGAAATATTGTACCTTTTTGACAATTATGATCGGCAATTCTTCTTCTTCTTCGTCCAATAATCGAAGAAACAGAAACTCTTCTTCTTAACATCTTCTTCAAACTCTGTCACTGTGTGTCTGAGAGGAGAGATCGAGAGAGATAGAGAGTGAGTGAGTGAGACGAAGAGAGGAGTACAGACTGTAGTAGTACACAATTATTTTTGAAAACATACACTCATTTGTAATTTTTCCAAACAGAATTGAGAAAATTAATGAAAATAATAATAAATTTAACTTTTATAAATCTTTAATTTTAGTTCTAGGAAAATTGATCATACATCTTTCTCCAACTTTTACTAATGGGAAAGATTTATAATTTTTTTCGCCTAAGATCTCTCACTCACACCCGTTTATCACACCTACTTTCTCTTTTCACTCTCTCCTCTCTCTTCTCTTTTCTCTCTCTCCTCTCTTCTGTCATAGCCTTTCTCGCCGCGGTGGCTCTCTCTCTAAATTGAGAACAATAACAAAATTAAAGCAAATAATAATGGCTTCTTCAATCTTAGGATTCTCTTCTTTGAATTTGATTTGATTTTCGCTAATTAGTTTCTTTCATGTGATGAATTTTCTCTAGAATTTGAATTTTTTCTAACCACAATTATAATCACATTACCTTATGTACCTTGATTGATTTTTTCTAGCATCTAAATTTTTCCTGACCCATCCAATTATGTTTCTTGTTTGATTTTCACTGGTTAATTGTCTCATTGTGTATATTTTTCCTATTGAAATGAATTTTCTCTGGCATCACAATTTTCTCTAAACACATTGGATTCACTTTACTCTATGTGCTTGCTTGATCTTATTGAAGCTAGTAGTTTGGTTGAGATTGATTTTCTCTGCAACTTCTTTTTTCCTTTGAGCTTGAGACTTTTAGAGTTGGTGTCTTCTTGATGCTAGTTGCCTGTTGGGTTTGGCCTCTCTATTTTTGTTTATGGTGTTTTGCTGATGCTTTTAGGTCTCAGCTCATTACTAGTAGTGACAGAGACTTTTTGTTTTGTTTGCGGTGTTTCTGGTGTTTTGCTATTGTTACATTTTGATCTTAGCCCATAACTAGAAGACTCAACAACTTTCTGTTTCTTTTGTGGTGCTTCAGGTGTTTTGCTACTACTGCGTTTTGCTATTTTTAGACAATGAAAACATAAAGATGTCAATAGGAAATTCAGCACAATGATAAAAAATTCATCATTAAAGATGTCAAATCCTTGATATTTTTTCAAACAGAGAAAATTACACACCTAAGCACACAACTAGACAGAGAAAATCAAGAAGCCACAAAAAAAATTGGACTTTATTGTAGTCAGAGAAAATACAGATGCTAGAGAAAATTCAGCATAAGGAGGCAAAAAACTAATGAAAATCAAACAAGCAGCATAAATTAGTGGGAGTTTAATGTGGGCAAAGAAAATTCTAATACTAGAGAAAATTTGAGAGAAAATCAAGCAAGGCACAGAGAAAAAAGGAAGACCAGTGTTTTCAGAGAAAATTAATCTAAAAGGGATATATTAGTACTAGAGAAAATTCATCTCAAAGAAAAATTATACACAAGGAGACAACAAATAAGTGAAAATCAAACAAGTAACCTAAATTAGTAACCTAATTGTGAGCAAACTAGAGAAATTTCAAACCACAGGAAATTTGAAAATATAGAGAAATTGAGCAAACTAGAAAAATTTCAAATTAGAGAAATTTAAAACTGACAAATTTCAGACAAATTTCTGTGTGTTGAAATTTCTTTGGATCGAAATTTCTCTTTAAAAATTGAGGGACCCTAATTACTATGAAAATATTTTATATCCTTTATGCTATAAAATCTTAATATGAGGGACCTTAAAAAAAATTCCTTTTTATTTTATCAATTAAATTCTTAATCTTTTAATTTATTTTTACTGTAAATGATTTGTACATTTTGATAAAGTAAAATCTGAAGAAAAATAATATTTTAATATATATAAAATGTCTAAAGTCCAAGCCCAATAACTACTAATCACCTACAACCCCATAATAATGGGGAACAAATAAATATCACCACAAAAGATATAAAATTCTTTTCCACTATACAACCATTAGGCTAAATGCCTGATTCTTTTCATTCAGTTTAATGATTAAATACTTTTTTGTTTCATGAAAATAAGCAAATGATTTAAATTCAAAACAAATCAAAATTTAGAATTTAAATTGATGAAATTAAAAAAAAAAGTTTTATTTTGGTACAAAAGTCAAACCTTAATTTTATTTTTTTTTATACTAACAAAATTTTAGATAAGAAAAGCGAAATTTTTGTAAAAATATAATATTAAGTAATTAACTCATTGTTAAATTAAATTTGTTATGTCTTGTTAGAATGTTGGACTATGTTCTAATGTTGGATTATGTTCTAAAATAATGCTGGTTACATCCAATTGTAGTGAGAGGCATGTTATGGTTTAAATTAATATTTAGTATAATGGTGTTTGGTTACATTTTATTATAGTGATTGAAATAATAAATTATCAAATCAATGATTATTATGTCTCATTTCTTATTATGTTGTGTGATCATAGATACTCTTATATAAATCATAATTAGTATTACTTTTACGACGTAACATGTAAATAAGAAATATTTTTATTGTAACTAAAGGTATTGTAATGAGTTATAACAAACATCATTTTAAAATATAACCAAACACATAATAAGTTCTAATCACTTTTATCTTAATAGCTTGCTTGCTCCACCACCATAATCCCTCGTAATCACTTTAAAATATAATCAAACAACATAATAAGTATTAAATCCTAACCAATTTTATTTAATAATTTACTTGCTCCACCACCATAATACCCTGTAACCTAGCACTGTAATAGTTTGAAACGAATACCAATTTTGATTATAATCTACATATGGTATTTATGACAAGTATTGTAGCCTAACCTTTTCAAGTATTGTATTTGCATCATAAATTTCTGTAGAGATTTGAAAAGGAAATGAGAAATGAAATAAAAAGTAAATTTATATTTCATTCACAATTTTTCACCATCATGTTGTATCTTTTCCTTTTCCAAATCAATGTTCAAATCCATTATCCAAACACAGCATAAATTGGGCAAACAATTTGCTTCCACCAACCCCACATTCCCAAAAATAATAATTATTTTTTTTATATAATTATTTTCCTCCACCAGAGGACATAAAAGCTTCCATTGCCAGTTTAATTATCAAAATGACAATAAATTCATAAAATAAAAAAAAATTCTTATATAATATTCAATGACTCCAACAATCATCACTCATAAAAATATAAGAGAGAATGTCTATCAATTATTTGAGATCATAATTTGTAACAGTGATCTATAAAGAGAAACATGTAATGCTATGCCCAGTAAACAGATTAGTTAAAGACTTTAGTTGTACAAAGACTCTTAAGAATACCAAGTACATCTTGTCTATGCTAAGGAAAATAGTAACGTATAGAATCAAAGCAAATGCAAAAGGTCTAAGTTTGGTCTGCCTAGGAATTTAACTTCATGCTGAGTTTGTCGCCTAGTATATTTCACAGGCCATTCAAAGCTTGCTTCATATGATGTGTGATCAAAAGGATAGGATACCTCCACACACCCTCTGATTGATGGTCAATTAGTTTAGCATCCAAAATTGTTCTCCTATTTCATTATAAGACAGAACAGTTGAAGGACGTTGCCATAAAGTTTTTATCGACATCGGTTTTGTTTTTACTTGAACAAAATAGATAGATATATATACTAGTTGCGGGACGTCGTGCATTGCACGATGATCTGTGCCCATGGTTCAAGTCAATGCATAATCATCAAGACATAGATGACCTTCAACCAATTATTTGAGCTTGAAATTAGAGTTAGCCATGGCAATTGTAAGTAGTTCATTATCATGATTTTTCTTTCAGTAGTAAGGTAATAATAACATTTTATAGAATGAAGTTGAAAAGAACACTTCTATTAAGCATTCAATCCAAAAGGAGGAAAACATGATTGACCCAGACAAACAGCATAAACATTACAAGAATACAAAGTGAACCCCAACCTAAAAATAAACCTCCATCTTAACCAAGAACCACTGCGATTGTAACATAATTTACCACTATGGAAACATAACAAAATACGAGAAGTTTTAACCAACTTTAATTTGATAGTTTGGTAGCCCGACACCACCACAATGGCTCATTGTCTAATGCTACAATAGTTCATAACCATCACTTATTTTGATCGTAACTTGCATATGGCACACATGACACCTCGTTTGAGAGCAATGAAGGACAAGATGAATAACATATAGTAGTCTTGAAATTAATTAAAAAACACTGGCTCAAAAGACAGTTTCAAATATGGGCTTGCTCAACCACCACATTACAGTGTAGACATCAAATAGCCACTGTCTTAACAAGCTCTGGAAATCTAAACAACCATGTCAATGAGCCAACTCGGAATTCAGATTTACATGAAAATTTGTGTGCAACTTTATGGTATTCCACAGCAAGACAAGTAAAGCTTCCCAGGTATGTTATTCTGCTGTTAAATGCTGTTTCTCAGCTGCTGGAAGTAAAACTGATCTGAGCTTCGTCAGCATTGGACTTTAGTTGCTTGTGCAGCTTTGTTCCTGAAAATGCTTCTAAGCTTTCTTGTAGATATGTCTTGGCAATTAGCTTCTTTTCACTGTGTGTATCAGGAAAACAACCTTTGCTTTTCTTAAAATTTATTCTCTCTTCTTAACCTGCACATAAAGAGAACGAAATCAATTTTCCAAATATAGACTTTATTCTTCTTACGTTGTTTGTTTCATTTTTCCTTTTTTTTCTTTAATTCTAATATTTTTCCTTGTATGTTTGGAGTCATTCAAAGCTGGAAGTTTCTATAGCCTTCAACTCCAGAACACCATAATGGTTGTAGAAAATCTACTTAGGTCAATTCAAAGCACTGTCAAAGCTCTAATATTCTGATCTTGTCATGAAGAGACTCCCAGGGATAGAACTTAGAAACTAACAATGATTACGAGGTATGGACAGCTTACATGTTTATGAGCACAAGGGGCATCCAAATAATAAAAATTGACTAGCATACTGATGGTCTATTGTTCCAGATGAATGCACCGTTAAGCACAAGAGGAAAGCCAAAATGGACATAGAATGAATTTACAAGATATACATTAAACTATAATAAAACAGGACTCTTAAAATGGTTTATTGGAAATTATTTCACATATGAGAGATAGGGTAGGTTTAGGAAGTGATCAATCCAAGCGGTTGTCTTGTCAGTGGAAAAAACATAACCCTTCAAGGGGTTGCACCTATTTTGAATGGTTGTGATTATTTACAAAAGGATATGAACAACACCTATTCATACTTTACCAGTGCAAGAGGCTTTGTGCATTTCAAAGCATTGATTCTACACCCAATCGCATCTTTTCTATCTCACATCCTCTTGGGGGATACCTAGTCTAAGGACAATACCACCAAGGTTTTTCATTCTCTTTCATCAACATTATCAAAACAAGGCTTTAGACATTATAGTCAACAAAAGGCACTTTCTAAACGTTGTTTTATAATGATACTCGAAACCTATGCCTAGAGGTGCTTTCAACAATTTTTTTTTTTATACCACACGCTCTAGAGAGCTCAATTAAAATAAATCAATTTAAAATGATAACAATCTCCCTCCAATTTAAAACTTCACGCATAAGAAGTTGAAATAGCAAATTAAGTTTTGCAAACTTCAGAATTAAAATTCAAATAGCAAATTTTAGAAATAAAAATGTTATTGTGTTCAACATAAGCAAAGATATACATGTCAAAACAACACACGGGGTAATGTTTTTAAATTAGTATCACAATTGGGTAAGCCTTTCGCTTTAGCAAATTTCAATCCCTTCGAGAAATGGTAACTGAATATTTTGGTAAAAAAGAATAATCATCCTAGCTTGTTTAAAAGAAGAAGATGAAGAAGAAGAAGAAGAAGACTAATCATCCAATTTAGAATGAAATAGCCAACCACCATCAACACACATTTCTAATGCGGATCAATCACCTGCGACAAAACCACTCAAACGCTTGAATTCGTTTTAAAAAATCAGCTAAAAGAAATCATAACAGAAAAAATAACATCAAAATACTTATGAGAAACAAAAAAACCAATAACTGTGAATTAAGAGGAATTGAACATAATAAAATTCTAACATAACTCTTCTTGATAAAAAGCACCAATGTGTCTCTCAATTTACTTGCAATTACCAAACTAAATACCAACAATTATCACATTCACACTTTTTTTGTGATCAAAATACATTTGATTCCTCATAGAAGGCTAAAGAAAAGAACCGTTAAAAAGATCAATTTTATCATATAAAAAAAAGGTCACACTTAAGAAAATCCAAACAGACTATTGGCAACAAAAATTAAAAGGCAAAACAAACTTCAAAACAATTTTCCTCAAGTTGTAATGAAGTATTTTAGAACTAAACAGGAAAAGCAATATAAAGTCCCGGCAAAGTAAATAATGAACTACTATCAGATTTACAATCACAACTTATCAGTGATGAGACTGTTCAAATATTTAAAATCTAAGATATAACACAATCATTAGTAGTACATTATCTCCTCGTTTCTCACTCATCCCATCAAAAGAAATAAGCTTAGAAATTACGAACGCATTTAAACCAACAAAAAAATCCATGAGATCCCTGGCCATCAAATCCACTATCCTGCTGTGCCCTTGGGTCAATATTCACTTATCCATCTTTTCAATGGAAGAAAAAATTCTAAACATGCAAACAAAAAAAAAATGAAAAAAAAATCCCACATGTAGGAATGAATTTGACATCTCACTAAATTTAAATTATTTGTTTTTGATGGACATAATAAATCTAGTAGTCCATCATGGCCATCAAATCCACCATCCTGTTGTGCCCTTGGGTCAGTCAATATTCACTTATCCATCTTTTCAATGGAAGAAAAATTCTAAACAAGCAAACAAAAAGAAATGAAAAAAAAATCCCATATGTAGGAACAAGGTTGTTAAGATCGGGATCCTACATAGGATCGTTTTGGGGTCTGTCGGATCGGATCGTAGGATCGGATTGAGGATCGTAAGATCCTACTAAAATGATAAAAAAATGCAATAATTTTTATATGACTAAGTAATACTATCAAAATATATATAGAATAAGCCCCAAAAAAATAAATATAGCAATTCAAGGTACCTTTCAAACATATTTTTCCAAAAAAAGAAGTCAAAAACATAATAAAAACAAATATCACTTGCACACCATTGTCATTGTTTCTTAATGAAAACAAGCCAAACTAAATAAAGGAAGAACAAATAAAAGACTAAATAAAGTCATCATGGTCACCGAAATTATCATCATTATTGTCACAATCAACATTAATCATTGCGGCATCATCATCCTCATCATCATATATATTTTACAGAAATATATTTTAAAGGGAAAAAGATATATATTTTACAGAAAAAAAAAATGAGAACAATTAATATATAGAGAACAAAATGAGAACCAAAAAAAAAAAACAATTAATATATATAATATACACTAATATATATTTTATAGAAAAAAAAAAAAGTTTGATTCCAACCACAAAATAAGAGCAACTCAAAAAGAAGCGAAGCAGCTCAGTGAAGGGAAAGAAAGAGAACTGAGCAACGAAGAAAGTGAGGAAGAGAAGATTCGAAGAGAACGGCAGCAGAAGAACAACGAAAAGAGTAGTGAAGAGAGAGGAAGAAACAGCAAAGAAAGCAACGAAAAGAGAGGAAGAAAGGATTTGAAGAAGGAAGAAGCGTACCTGGTGGATTGTGGCTTCAAATTCAGAAATTTGCTGTTGAAATTTGCCCTAATCGCAAGGTATGCTTCTCTGCTTGCTTTGCTTCTCTGCGTCGCTGTCTGTGTACTCTCGATTTTGCTTTTAAGTTGCGAAAAATAGCTTCAAATCTGGATCGCACAATGTCGCGATCCAGAAACGATCCCACCGATCCCAACGACTCTATTACGATCCCACCACGATCCTGACCTGGAGTCGATCCAAAGTGCGAGTCGGATCGAATGCTGTATATTGGGTCATAGGATCGTACGATCCTACGATCCGGATCACGATCTTAACAACCTTGTGTAGGAATGAATTTGACATCTCACTAAATTAAATTATTTGTTTTTGATGAACATAATAAATCTAGTAGTCTATGGCTAAATTGATATTACACCTATTACTACATTTCTAAGCATGTATCAATGTCAAAATTAAGAAAACACCACAATGTTGCATTCAATTATTTAAACACGAGGAGCTTTCGGCACAATTAGAAACATAACAATATAAACTTGACATAACTTAACCTACATGTACCATCAAACAAAAGTTTAACAAAAATACTAATATTGTGAAGTATTAAGTTCTTTGCAGTCTTGAATCATACTAATGTTTTAATTGTTAAAATCATGCTAATATTTTAATTGTTAAAAGATTAAAATAAATAAAAATGCTTCAAAAACCATACCAGTTGATAAGAATTTTATTCAAGAACCATCTTGGGACTAAAATAAGCTGCGATGTAAACATTTTGAAGGTTGTTGAACCTCTTTTAAAAAAGGGGCAATTACACCCCAGTGTAATTTAAAAAAAATAATTACACATGTGAAAAATTTTATGATTTTAATTATTAATATTTATAATGTTTATCACTAATTTGTAATTATTTTTGTCAATATAATAGCAAGATATGAACTTGATAGAATGAATCAAGCCAATATAATCCAAAACAACAACAACAAAAAAAGAACATTATTGAATCAACCTCGGAATAGAATAAAAAATTACAGGTTATCAGGCATGAAAGTAAAGCAAGGGAATTCCAAAAGCAAAATAGTTTTTGAAGAACAATTATTATCGGAATCCAAATTAAAAAAAAAAAAAAGAAGAAAAACTACAATTGACACTAGCTTTGGTGCTAAATCACAACAACATGAATAAAAGACACAGTGTTTTCATGGATACACAGAGCTAATCATCCTAATATAGACGACCTTAACAGATTCACAATTCATCATCATCATCATCAACGTAGATGCTCACACTCTGCGGATTGAAGCATCTTCAAAATAAGCGAATCACACCTCGAAATAGGGGTGGTCGTGGTTTGGTTGCGGCCGGAGAATCTCCAATTCGCCATCCGTCCACCAGATTGGCGGATTGGAAAAAATCAATCAGCATCCATCCACTGGATTGGCGGATGCGGATTGAGTAGATTAACGGATGGATAATATTCGGTTTGGCGGTTTAAACTTTTATAAATTTTGAACATAATACAAATAATTTATCTACATTTTTTTTGGATAACAATCCAACTTATCATAATCAAAAGATTATCAAGTAAATTGTCAAATACCAATAATAAAAACATATAAGAAAGCCATTTTCATTACTGTTTTTGATTCGAAAACTATTTAATTTGATTTTTTAAAAAAATGACAAAATTAAACCTTATATTTTCCATACAAAAATATCAAATATCAACACTTGCCATTTAATAAAAAGATTTTCAAATTGAAAACATAACAGAATATCTAAACTCTTTTTTAATTGAAAACACAAATAGAATATCTAAACAAATTGAAAACACAAAGTCTTATAAATTATGAGGGGTGCTTGCGGTTTGGCAGTTCGGTTATGGCGAAAAGAACCTCAAATCCGCCATCCGTCCAAAACTAGGCAGATTGGAAAAAATCAATCTGCAACCATCCGCTCGTCATCATGCATCTGTCCAAAATGCGGGATCGATTTAGTTCGGTCGATTTAGGCGGATCGGAATATCCGCTGAACATCTCTACCTTGAAATATAAAGATAAAAATAAAAATCTAAAATCCAATTTTTTTTTTTCAAATTTCAAACTAAAAAAATTATGAAAAATATAATCAATACACATTTGCCACTGCTGCAAGATGGAAAGGCAAGATACCTTGCAATGTTCTACCTAAAACAAATTAATCATCAGACAAACAATAGCAATCAGTGAAAAAAACCCTTTGAAAGTCTTACCACTCTTTTCCTTTGGAAGTACTTTTTCATCTTAATCAACCATTTGATCTTTTAAACAATCATTTTCAAAAAAATTAATAATAATAACTTGAAGGGAAATTCTATAAAGTGTACTACTAAAAAAGGCATATCGTAAGAAAGTTAGGTTTTTTTTTTTTTAGTTATGCTATGTTAATTTGTGGTAAAAGTTACACATAATGAATTTATAGTGTGCACCCTAGAGTGAAAGATATACTTTTGTGGTGAGAAAAGCCACGTCATTTTATGATTTATGTTACAAAATTTGTAACAGTGCGTTATGAAAGACATACCATATGCACATTTTTACGTAGCTTCTCCCTAATTTGAAACTAATGAAATACTACAAAAATGATTTTTATTTGAGAGTACTTTAGGAAGCTTCTTACTGTTTTCATAAGTTATGACCTATTCAGTTGAGTGTTGTTGATCATTACGACCTTTTTCCATCATGATTGAACCCATTGAGTTAAATCCTAGCTATTGAATGGTAATGGTTCTTATAGTAAGCTATAGTAAAGCATCAAATTGAAGCATTGTTTCCACTGCAGTTTACCAAAAATTAAGGAATCTCTATTCAGAACAATGAAGGCATATTAATATAAGATTCCTGAAAGCTTTTCTGTATATTCAATTGTGTATGTTTACAAAGAGTGCATCAGTTATATAGCCCTAATATATGACAGAAAAAGGAAATAGAAGAAAAAGGAATTGCCTAAAATTGCTTAATTCCTTATATACCATATTTATAATATATATTCTCACACCCCCACTCAAACTCAAGGTGTTTTAGAAGAAAACACTGAGAGTTTGCTAAGAAGAAACTGAAACCGAGCGGTAGTGTGAGTCTTGGTGAAGAAGTGCGCAAGTTGCAAAGCCACATGAACATCATAAGTAAGATCAGGGCGAGTGATAATCAAATAAACTAAACAATCCACCAGCTCACGATAAATCGTGGGATCATTCAGAAGGACACCATTAGTAGAGTTGAGCTTCACATTAAGCTCAATAGGTGTATCAGAAACCTTAGTATCAGTAAGACCGGCACGGTGAATAACCTCATTAGCATACTTGCCCTGAGACAGAAAATAGCCCTTTGGAGAAGAGGCAACCTCAATACCAAGAAAATACCGCAATGGACCCAGATCTTTCATTTCGAAGGTGCGGAAGAGATGTTGCTTGACCTCAAAGATAGCAGAAGAGTCAGAGCCAGTGATGATCATATCATCCATATAGAGTAGGAGAGCAACAAAACTAGCCGAGGTATATCTCAGAAATAAAGCAGAGTCGGAAGCAGAAGGATGAAATCCAAGCTCGGTAACGGCAGTCTGAAAGTGATCATACCAAGCATGAGGAGACTGCTTCAAACCATACAAAGCACGCCAAAGACGACAAACCTGCCCAGAGGAGTGGAGAAGACCAGGGGAAGAACGCATGTAGACCTTCTCAATGAGATAACCGTTAAGAAAAGCATTCTTAACGTCCATCTGATAGAAAGGCCAATGTCGAACAGCAGCAACATAAATCAAGGTACGGACAGTAGTCATCTTGGCAATAGGGGCAAAGGTTTCCTCATAATCAATACCATACTCCTGTGAGAAACCCTTGGCAAACAAACGAGCTTTGTAGTGCTCGAGAAAACCATCATAATGAGTCTTGACTTTATACACCCATTTGCAACCAACCAGATTCTTTACAGCAAGCAAAGGAACTAACTCTTAAGTGTTAGTCTTTTGTAAGGCAAACAACTCATCCCCCATAGCTTCAACCCAATTAGGATCCTGATAGGCCTCTGTATAAGACTGTGGTTCTGAAAAAGAATGAATAACAAACAAAAAGTACGATAGAAAGCAGAAAAACATGTATCAGACCAACCCAACCTATTTGGAGGACGACACCTACGAGTAGGATATCGGTGTGCAGCAGGATCAGAGTCGTCAGAAGCAGAAGGAGCATCAACAGGAGTAGAGACAACTAGTGGTGAGGGAGCCTGACAACAAGAATAGACCAACAACGAAGGGGAAGAAGAAGCTGAAGGAGGAGAAGAAGGCATAGGTGACGCAAACGGAGAAGTAGGAATGTGCTCAAGAGGAACAGTGGAGATGTACTCATCAGATGGGACCTCAAAAGGAAAAAGGTCAATGTGAACCAAATCCTCTTTGGAAACTGGAGCAGTGAGAGGGGGAAGCTAAAAGTAAGACAATGGTTCGAGAAAGGCAACATGACGGGAGACATAAAGGCGACGAGAGATAGGATCATAATAGCGGTAGCCTTTCTGAGCAAGACTGCAACCCAAAAAGACACAGAGGACAGACCAGGCACTAAGTTTGGTCCTATCAGATAATCATAGAGTAGTAATCATAGACTGAAATGTACGGTATATAGGATAGAAATCGGACTTATGAGTCATAAGATAAACCCAAGTGTAACGGGTGCAATCATCAACAAATGATACATAGTATGCAGAACCCCCCTTAGTGAGAAAAAGAAAAGGGCCCCAGACATCAGTATGAACTAAATAAAACAGTGTAGCAGATATAGAAGTACTGTTACGGAAAGGTAAGGCTGTTTTTTTGGCAAGTTTACACCCACGACACTCGGTAGGTTGACTAGGAGAAACTTTACCCAATATACCTGACTGAGCTAAAGACCGTAAGCGATCAGCAGACAAATGATTGGGAATGCCACAAATAGAAAGGACTGGATAGAGAATCTAACTGAAAAGAAGAAAAGGCAGTCGGAGAGGTAGTTATAGACAGATGCAAGCCCTCCACCATATAGAGGTCTCCAACTCTACGGCTAATCCCAAACTGTTGCTTGGACATCCGATCCTGCACAAAACAGATAGAAGAAGAAAAGATAACATCAAAACCCGAGACATCAAGTTGACTAATAGATAATAAACTGACAGATAACTGAGGAACATATAAGACAGATGGAATAGAGATTGCAGACATAGCAGATGATAGGACAGACCCAACGAATATAATTGACATACTAGACCCATTAGCAGTATTAACAGTAATAGGAAAGGGAGGGAGAGTACAATTTTGAAGTAAAGAGAGATGAGAAGTCATATGATGAGAGGCACCAGAGTCAAAAAGCCAGACAGATGAAGAGATACCTGAAGAAGACCCAAGCAAACTTGAATGAAAAGAGGAAACAACGGAGGTAGATGGAGATGGCTGAAAGGTAGGTAATATATGCTGATTTGACTAATCTGAGCAGTCAAAGAAGCCAAGTCAGGATCAGGAGCTGGAGTAGATGTAGTAGAACCAGCGAGAGGCCGAACAGTACTCAAAGGAGGAGCGCATAACTTGATCGGAAATTGCTGAGAAGACGAGGCAGACACAGGCAAAGCAGACAAACATCCTTTCTTGGGACAATGATACTTCCAATGACCTCTCTGATGGCATAAGGCACACTCATCTGAAGCCAATGGCCCTTTCTTGAACTTTGTAGAAGGTTAAAGCTGATGGGTATTTGACATCGAAATAAACCAAAACAAAAAAGATAATTGATGGAGCAAAGTGTGATAAACAAAGATTGGATAGGCCAAATTATAATAAAGCCAAACTGTAATAAACCAAAATTGTACCAAATGTGATCAAACCAACCACGAAGCAATACAGAACTCCAAATGAGAGAGACCCAAGTCGAATCAATGACTGAAGCTAAGAACCTAAAGTCGAAGTCAAGGAAGAGAGGCCTCTAGAGGGAGAGAGACCTTTGCGAGATAGTTGCGAATCAAACAGAGATTGCGAGAAAGAGAGAGACAGAGTAGACCTCATGAAACCAGATGGAGACGACCAGGATTTTCGTGAATCAGATGGTTACGGTTGATAGGCCATGACTCGAACTCGGATGGGTCATGATGAACACAGATGGGTCGACCACCAGAGAACTCGATCGAGTCCAAAACCATAATCAGAACCAGAACTCAACCTCGTGAGCCAAAAGTTGAGTTCAACGAGTCAGAGGGGGTTATTCAATCACGAATTAGAGGAGTTTTGAACCAGGTGGGATGAGTCGCGATTCTAGTGCTCGAGAGGTTGTGATTTCAACGAAGGCAGATTCTATACCAGATGAAACTTTCGATGAAGAAGGAACTTCGATTAATCAGAAGCCATAATGAATGATAGCTTTGATACCATGTAAGATTCCTGAAAGCTTTTCTGTATATTCAATTGTGTATGTTTACAAAGAGTGCATCAGTTATATAGCCCTAATCTATGATAGAAAAAGGAAATACAAAGCAAAGGGAATTGCCTAAAATTACCTAATTCCTAATATACCAAATTTACAATATATATTCTCACAATTAACTCACTTCAATTGTTAGAAATAGTATAGAAATAATTACAAATAATTGGTTTTCTTTAAAGAACTATCAAAAAATTATAAACCTTAAACCTATATGGCACATATACATAAAGACAAAAGAAAAATTAAATGCATAAATGTACAAGCAAAATCATACTAAAAACAAAGAGATCTCTACAACATTCATAACAATGAAAAGGAAAAAGCTTAATCATGAAGTATTTATCCGACTTCAACCCAAAAAATTTGCCGTTAGTACGGGTCATTGGTAATTAGCAAAAAAATTGATGTACAATCTATAGCAATCTAATAGAAAAGGCAAGAAGATAATTTGCAGACCCAAAACTTGCAATCTGATAGCAACATGGCAAACCCCAAAAAACACACTAAAATAGGATTTATGTTGATCAAACATGGAGAGAGATACTTTGCAATCTGATAGTATACCCAAAATTCTCAATCTAATAGAATTATCCCAAAACTCACAAAAAAATATAATTAAGACTGAAAGCACTTCGAATACCTAAAAAGCAATCAATGCCATCAATGGACACAATAGCTCTAGAAAAAACTTCAAGTACCATCAACACTATCTAGTTGTAGACCTCAAGTACCATGAACAATAACTTTGCGAGAGAGAGAGAGAGAGAGAGAGAGAGAGAGAGAGGAAAGAGTAAAATTCCTTAATTGAACAATAACCAAATAATAAAGAATTAGTAACCAAAATAATAACCCTGCATATGTCATTATCCACTATCTAACACAAATATGCAAAAGATATTCTCATGAACCCACTAAACATAGCTAGGGGAATGGAAGCAAAAACAAGGGAGAATGAGCAAAAGAATCAATAAATAGCATGAAAAATAGGTGCGCTTACTCAATGGATGTTGCTCCTCTATGACTTAAGCTAAAAGAATCAAACAATGATGGGTTTTTATACTTGCAAAGAGGCTCAATGTTGTTTGCCAAGTAGGCAGGACTCACAATAAAACTCAAAGACTTTATTTTTGATAAAAACAAAAGAAAATAAATGTCTAAGTAATAAAAATGGTGGGTGTCCAAGACGTCGATGCCACAACCAAAAATCTTTCTTGGTAGATGGAGACTAGATGGAATGATGAGCCTACTGGTCAGTCTGACCTAGGATATAGAGACCATTTTCTATTCTACCACTGCCAATCGTCTTCTTCGTGAAAAGGTCTTGAAAAAAACAAGAATCAACGAAAAAAGTTACACTACAATTCAAATCTCTAGTAAGATGACTCAATGACAATAGGTTAACAAAAAAATTAGGAACATGTAAAACAAAAGACAAAGGCAAAGAAGGGGTGGTATGGACTAAGCCTTTTCCGAAGACAAGAAATAGTATCATTAGCAATCCTAACTCTATCCTGACTAGAGGCTGGTGTATAGTCTAAGAAGAGATCAGAAGACCTAGACATATGATCTGAGACACCAGAATCAATAATCTATGGCAAGGCCTTATGGGATGAAAAGGCACTAGAAGATGAAGCTAAGTTACCTGAACGGGCAAACGAAAAAGAAGCAGAAGATGCACCTTGAGGAATAGGAGACCGACAATCAAGCAGATTGCACAGAGCATCTTCAAACTCAAAAAGATGACATACCAGAGACGAGATCAGAAGTCTGCATGACCAGAGCTAAATCATGTGTCTCTACGCACTAGACTGATGAGCACGAGAGTGAGACCCACGTCCTCTCGACTGACTAGAATGCCCGCCTCTACGTCCAGAGCGATCTCCTCGACCCCCTGATGGAGTCCCATGAAGCTTCTAACAAGTCTCACGAGTATGCCTTGGCTAGCAACAGTAATCACAGAACAAATTATCCTTCCTGGAAGGATGAGAAGAAGGAAGTGACAAACCAGCCCTATCCCGAGAAGGTGCAAAAAGTAATGCTGAACGGTCTATAGAAGTCGGTGGTAACATAGCAGAACGACGACTCTCTTCATTCTGGACATAAGCAAATGCCTCCTGAAGAGATGGAAGAACATCTATGCCAAGGACACGACTCCGGACCCTGTCAAACTCCACATTGAGGCCTTCCAGGAACTTGAAGACTCTCTCCTGAGCAAGAAACTTCCAGTAACCAACTGAGTCAACTGTGCAAATAGGCTTGTAATCCAAGAGATGATCTAGCTGTTTCCAACCATTAGTCAGAAAGGTATACTATTGAAGAACTGTTTGCTCCCCCTATACTGAGTGCTCAATAGACTGGCAAAACTCAAATGACTGAGAAAAATTCCCCTTCCGGGAACATGTAGCAGCTACTGGCTCCCAAACATCCAGGGCAGTCTCTACGGATAAATAACATTCACCAATCTCAAGGACTATGGAATGAATGAGCCACCCTATGATCAAAGACTTGGTAATCTCCTATTAATCCTAGCCAGGATCAATAATATCTTGTGCTTGAATTCACCCATCAACATATCTCATCTTCCCCCTTCCTTTCAGAAAAAGTGTCAAGACACTGAGACCATGCAAGGTAATTCTGACCATTAAACAGAGAGGAGAGGTCGTGATTTTGAGGCTAGGGTTCAGGTTCTTAGAAGTAATAGTTATAACTAGAATAGGACTCTCCCCTTTAAATAGGTGAGAAGTAGAGGATTCACTAGATGGGTCAGCCATGTTTATGCTACTATCTTAACCAAAAACACAGCACTAATCATAATAATGGAAAGAGGGAATGGAATGGGCAAGCAATCTCAAACACAAACTACTAAGGGAGCATAACACTTAGATTAATGGGGTCATTTACCACTCGAAACAATAAATAAAATGATAAAAAAAAAAGGTAAAACTTCAATCAAAATAGTAGTCTTAGGTTCAACCACAATGAAAAATAACATAGTAGTAATAAAGAGGATGAACCAAGGAGTGTTATCAAGACATATGATGTCAAGAAACACTTAGACGTTATCGCAGAGAGTTCGAAACACATAGGAGAAGACCAGAGGGAAGTCAAAAGCAGCTACCAGACCATGGAAGAAGCCTGAAGATACCCAGAAGGCTGTCGGTTTGAGCCGAAAAAACCCTAGGATGGGTGTCGGCTGGTCCGAAACCACCTAGAGAAATGTCAGAAGAGCTCAATAGGTCTGGAACAGCAGCTGGAGGCCTTCTGCTGGAGCCGATAGGGTCTGGAACAGGTTAAGTATTGACGGGTGATGGTCGGGTGGTGTATTGATGGTGGTGGGTGGCTGTGTGGGTGATGGGTTTAGGGTTTTGGTTGAGAGAAAACTAACTTAGAGAATGATTAGACAATCACTTCCTTTTATATTGATAATAGGTAGCTTATAATGGAAGCCTTGGAGGCACAAAATAAGAAAATAATAGAATAAGGAAATAACAGCTAATAGAATAAGCAAGTCCTAAGGCACTAATTAAGGAATCAAAATAAAATCTAAACCACCTAGAGAAATGTCAGAAGAGCTCAATAGGTCTGGAACAGCAGCTGGAGGCCTTCTGCTGGAGCCGATAGGGTCTGGAACAGGTTAAGTATTGACGGGTGGTGTCCAATAAATCCTCGGATAATAGTGTTGTAAGTGACATCATTTGGCAAACAACCATTATGTTCCATTTTAACAAACAACTCTTTAGCTTCACGCAGTAGGCCTTCTTCACAAAAACCTTATATCATCGTAGTATGTCTTAACATCAGGTTGTAATCCCTTGGAAGAAAGGTTATTGAAAAGGGCCCTTGCAATATCAAGCTTTTTATCCTTGCAGAATGCATCAATGAGAATATTGTACATAACAACATTAGGATGTAAACTGTTGTTTTCCATCGTTCGGAATAATGACAGTGCTTCAGAAATGTGCCCATTTTTGCACAACCCATCCAATAAGATACCATAAGTTTGAGAATCTGGAATTATGCTTGCAGTTTGCATATCATTAAAAAGCTTTTGAGCAGCTCCACATCTACCTGTTTGAAACAAACCCCATAACATAGCACTGAAAGTTCCATTGTCGGGTTTCAACCCCCTTCGAGGCAATTCTCGAAAGAGATGCATGGCCTCATCTATTTTCATTTTCTTGCAATATCCATTGATTAGAATGTTATAGCTAAAAACATTGGAGCGAAGGCCCCTATCCACCATGGTATTGAACACTCTAATTGCTTCATCCATTTGGCCTTGCAAACAATATCCATCCATTAAAGCATTGTATGTGACTACATTAGGATCCATATTTCTTTGTATCATGCCTTCAAGTACCCCTTCTGCCTCTTTCATCTTCTCTTCCTTGGTACATCCATCCAGCAACACACTATACATATGAACATCTGGAGCAATACCACTATCCAACATTTCTCTAAACATTCTGGTAGCCTCCTTCCACCAGCCAAAATTACATAGGCCATGAATCAAAGAAGTATAAGTGACAACATGTGGGAAAATACCCTTTTCATCCATTGTAGAAAAGAGTTTGAGAGCATCATCCACCATTCTATCCTTGCAAAGACTGTCAATGATCATGCTATACACTACGGTGTTAGGTTTACAACTTCCCTCTTCCATTATCCTAAGCAAACTAACAGCCCTGATAGTGTTCCCCGTTCTGCAGAGTCCATTGACAATGGTTCCATACATAACCACGTCGGGTTCAATTTCTCTAGTTCTCATTAATTTCTTAAATAACTCCACAGCTTGAGGAGTTTTATCTTGCAAAATAAGTCCATTAATCAGAGTTGTGAAGGTAGTTACATCAGGTGTGTAACTGCGTTTGAAAAGGGTCCCCAAAAGAGACAACCCAAAATCGACTCGATTAAGGTAGCAGTAACAGTTAATAGCAATGCAGAAGGTGCAGATATTGACCTGAACTTGGAACTGTTGCAACTTGTTCTGAATAAGAGAAAGAGCAGTGGCATAATGACCCATTTTCAAAATAGAGCCTAAAACTTTGTTGAATTGAGAAATTGGGGGCAAAGGTCGCATTCGGAGCATGCGATTGAAGGAAATTAAAGCAGAATGAAGATGATTGGGACCCAAATTGCATGGTTGTTTGGGTAAGGCTTTAGGTTTAGGTTTGCGTCCTTGAGGAGGAGAAGTAGGGTTTTTGGTGGTGTTAGAGAAAGAACGAAACAGAACAGATAGAGATGGAGATGTGGAAGTACGTTTTAATAGCCAATGATTGTAGTAAGCTATTCTTGGTCCAATAATGAAAGAAATAGAAATTCTTCTTCTTCTGCTTGACTTCTTCTTCAAGCTCAGCCCTGTGCGCGCAAGGAGAGAGAGAGAGAGAGAGTAGTAGGTACCGAACTGTGTAGCAAATAAATACTTGCTTCCTTTAGTTTTGGTTTCAATAATGCTATTTTGGTTTGAATAAACACTAAAATGTGTACTAACTAGTATATTAATCCACCATATAGTATAATTTAAGAAGTTTTTTATATTTGTAATGTGATTAATAAGTAGGGTCAATAATAACATCATAATTAGTGTTAGTACATTAATTTATATATTAATTAATGCATGTAGCATCACCATTGATTTTAAAAATTGGTAATTTTTTTTTTAAAAAAAAATTATAAGTTAATTTGATAAAAATAAATATTATTTTTTTATAAAAATAATTTATACCTTAAAAAATATAATATCATATGAAATTTATGTATGTTTTTAAATTTTAAATTTTATAAAAATATTTCGGGTTTTTTTTTTAAGATCCTAGTATTAAGATTTTATAGTATAAAGGATATCTAATATTTTTATAATGTCTAAAGTCTCTCAATATTGATTCAGAGAAAATTTGATCTAGAGAATTTCTCTGAACGAATTTTCTCTAGACTTCACAGAGAAATTCTGGTTCACAGATAATTTCTCTGGTTGAATTTTTTCTAGACTTCACAAAGAAATTCTGGTTCACAAAGCTTCATTGTTATTGAGAATTTCTCTGGACTATAAATCTGTAATTTATTGCAGGGTGCATTCACAAAGGCTTCATTGTAACGCCCTCAAAATTAATGTCTAAAGTCTCTCAATATTGATTCAGAGAAAATTTGATCTAGAGAATTTCTCTGAACGAATTTTCTCTAGACTTCACAGAGAAATTCTGGTTCACAGATAATTTCTCTGGTTGAATTTTTTCTAGACTTCACAAAGATATTCTGGTTCACAAAGCTTCATTGTTATTGAGAATTTCTCTGGACTATAAATCTGTAATTTATTGCAGGGTGCATTCACAAAGGCTTCATTATTATTCAGAAGCAACAGAGAAACAATAATTATAAGCAAATTTGAGAATTTGAGAAAGATAAGGAATGAAGTTGAAAGAGAAAAGAGAAATGCAATTTTCTCTGGTTTGATCAATTTTCTCTAGTTGAGTTAACAAACAATTTTCTCTGGCATGTTTAATTTTCTCTGTAATGTTCAATTTTCTCTGGATTTCTCTGGTTTAGAATTTCTCTGGAAGAGAAGAGAGAATTGCAATTTTCTCTAGTTTGATCAATTTTCTTTGGTTCAGTCAAAACACAATTTTCTCTACCTTGGATAATTTTCTCTAAGATGTTAGAATCCTGTGACAAAAGGCGACAAAAGAGAAATTTTCAAGTGCATTTTATTGAGTGATAGAAGTCAGAATCCTGTTATTGAAGTAGGATCAGTATTAGTTGTGAGTCATTTTTAAAAGATTGTGAATTAGATTGTCATAATATTGGTATTTACCTCCACAATTGGTACTAGTTTTCGAGTTGTAGATTGCACAAATTTGAACTCAAAGAAATTTCAATTTTCTTTGGGTTTGGAATGTCCAGAATTTTTCAATTTTACAGATTTATAGTCCAGAGAAATTCATATTTTTGCTTCTGAACAATTCACAATTCATTTTGACCAATTTTCTCTAGACTATAAGACAACAACAAACCAGGGAAATTTAAACAACCACCATTTTTATTTTGACCAATTTTCTTTGGACATTCAGACAACAACAAATTAGAGAAAATTGAACAACCGCCATTTTCATTTTGACCAATTTTCTCTAGATTGTAAGACATTTAAACTATAACAAACCAAAGAAAATTGAACAACCACCATTTTCATTTTGACCAATTTTCTCTAGACTGTAAGACAACAACAAATCAGAGAAAATTGAACAACCACCATTTCCATTTTAACCAATTTTCTCTAGACATTTAAACAACAACAAACTAAAGAAAATTGAACAACCACCATTTTCATTTTGACCAATTTTCTTTGGACTGTAAAATATTTAGACAACAACAAACCAGAGAAAATTGAACAACCATCATTTTCATTTTGACCAATTTCCTGTGGACTGTAAGGCATTTTCTCTGGACTTTATGTTGGGCAATTAGGTTATGATTCTTCCATTTCAGTGCTTAATTTGCCTCAATTTTGCCAGTTAAGAACAACCTATATCCAGACAAGACCCAACTAAAGTTTTGCTAGTTTGTAATGCCATGCCCACATAAATGAATTCGTAAATGGCACTAGTAGGATAGGTTGTCTCCATACAAGACGCCAAAAAATTGTTTCTTGCCTCATAAAAACCAACCCATAAGTTAAAATCTGCTCTGCTCACCAGGGGCACCACTAATAATTCAATGGAATAAAAAAAAAATTGAATAGCTACATATAACACAAAAGTTGAATATATGACTAAAAAACCTTTAAGAATGTAAGCTTAAAGATGATTGAAGTAGAGCAGTAGTGCTTTATCGTAGTTCTTGATGACGTGCTTGTGGAGCTCTAATTGACTATAGCAAAAGGCTTGATTATTGAAAGTCGACCAACAGAGCTTCACGAGTTGGACTCTCTCTGAGATCGCCGCTGACGCCATTGACACAGACAATAGATTGAAACCACTTCGTATCTATCTCTATCTCTATCTTCTTCAATAGAGTTGTATTTTCCTTGGTTGAGATTTTAGAGAGAAACGAGAGAGGAGAGAGAAGCGTTGGAAGAATCGAGCGACGGTTTGGTCTCTTTGAGATGATGGAGAGGCTAAAGGGTTTCCTGTAAAGGGCACCCTCGTACCGAATCTTGTATTTGGAGGTTAAACTGATGAAGCTTCCTATGTATGAATCTATCAAAAACAAAAATAAAGACCATGATGGTGATGGTGATGGTGATGGTGGTGGTGGCAGTTGTGGTGGTGGTGGGGGTTGGAGAAGATGATGAAGCCGAAGTTTTCATGCTCGATTCGTTCGACATTTTGTCAAATTTCTCTATGATATATAGGGTCAGGATTGAGGGACCTTAGATATCATAAAATAATATTGTGGACTTTATCCATTACTAAAAATGGGATAAGGACCATAGACTAATTTTCTCAACTTTGAAACTCTCACAAACCTTCTAATTAAAAACTCTCTTTTCCTTAACACAGATATAGAATCACATCCTAATTGCTCAACATAAAGTCCAGAGAAAATGTCTTACAGTCCATAGAAAATTAAGGCATTATAAACTAACAAAACTTTAGTTGGGTTGTGTCTGGATATAGGTTGTTCTTGGCATTATAAACTGGCAAAATTGAGGCAAATTAAGCACGAAAATGGAAGAATCACATCCTAATTGCCCAGCATAAAGTCCAGAGAAAATGTCTTACAGTCCACAGAAAATTGGTCAAAATGAAAATGATGGTTGTTCAATTTTCTCTAATTTGTTGTTGTCTAAATGTTTTACAGTCCAGAGAAAATTGATCAAAATGAAAGTGGTGGTTGTTCAATTTTCTTTGATTTGTTGTTGTTTAAATGTCCAGAGAAAACTGGATAAAATGAAAATGGTGGTTGCTCAATTTTCTCTGATTTGTTGTTCTTTTACAGTCTAGAGAAAATTGGTCAAAATGAAAATGGTGGTTGTTCAATTTTCTCTGGTTTGTTGTTGTTTGAATGTCCAGAGAAAATTGGTCAAAATGAAAATGGTGGTTGTTCAATTTTCACTGGTTTGTTGTTGGCTGAATGTCCAGAGAAAATTGGTCAAAATGAAAATGGTGGTTGTCCAAATTTCCCTGGTTTGTTGTTGTCTTACAGTCTAGAGAAAATTGGTCAAAATGAATTGTGAATTGTTCAGAAGCAAAAATTTGAATTTCTTTGGACTATAAATCTGTAAAATTGAGAAATTCTAGACATTCCAAACCCAAAGAAAATTGAAATTTCTTTGAGTTCAAATTTATGCAACCTACAACTCGAAAACTAGAACCAACTGTGGAGGTAAATACCAACATTATGACAATCTAATTCACAATCTTTTAAAAATGACTCACAACCAATATTGATCCTACTTCAATAACAGGATTCTAACTTCTATCACTCAACAAAATGCACTTGAAAACTTCTCTTTTATCCCCTTTTGTCACAGGATTCTAACATCATGGAGAAAATTATTCAAGGTAAAGAAAATTGTGTTTTGACTCAACTAGAGAAAATTGATCAAACCAGAGAAAATTGCAATTCTCTCTTCTCTTCTAGAGAAATTCTAAACCAGAGAAATCTAGAGAAAATTGAACATCACAGAGAACATTAAACATGCTCGAGAAAATTGTTTTTTGACTCAACCAAAGAAAATTGATCAACCAAAGAAAATTGCATTTCTCTCGTCTTCCAACTTCATTTCTCATCTTTCCCAAATTCTCTAGTTTGCTTATAATTATTGTTTCTCTGTTGCTTCTGAATGATAATGAAGCCTTTTGAATGCACCCTGTAACGCCCTCAAAAAAAGTTCAAGACAACCATTCACTAATTGTCATAAACATAGGGGAAACATCATCTTTTCATTCATCAGAGTTTCCTTTACAAAGGATATTACATGCATTACATTTTCATAAACATTCATCTTGAAACTATAGCATGTAATTTAACTTCTAAACAACAAAAATAGGTGCCCAAAGGGCTTATAACTTTCTAAGTT
Organism: Camellia sinensis; assembly: GCF_004153795.1. Taxonomy (NCBI): domain Eukaryota; kingdom Viridiplantae; phylum Streptophyta; class Magnoliopsida; order Ericales; family Theaceae; genus Camellia; species Camellia sinensis. Next base: position 1,339,359 of record NW_021027084.1, on the reverse strand, counting down.
AACACTTGGTTACAACAAAAGAAGAGTTCTAACTCTTTACATATAAAGCCATTGGCTTGAAATTTTACATTTAACACCAAACAAAATATGTAAAATGGAGTCTTCCACCCCTAAGCCTCCCAAGCTATGTCCTTGGAGGTGGCATGCCCTCTGTACCTGAAAAATAGTGTCCCAAGTAGCCAAAACCCAGTAGAGATATACTAAACAGTATATGAGAATTAACTAAAACATTGGCATCCGATAAATGTTTAACACTTGAAAACCAACTTACACCTTTTTCATAACCAATCAACATTGACATCCATACTTCTATTCACTTATATTTACTTATCCAAATCAATTCATAGACATGGGTCATCATCATCTAAACAATTAAAAATGAGACTACAACTCATTTATCAATACTTCAATCATAAACATTTATTCATACACTTCCATTTCTTGCCATTTTACGGAACTACGTCTGAGTGAATCGGCACCCAAATATATATAAGATTTCGGGACTTTCACTCTGGACACTCCAGCCAACTTAATTATCAATGGAGTTCATCCCCTATCTCCTCCCAAACAATGGAGTACATCCTCTATCTCCTCCCAAACAAAGATACATATACAATGTATTTAAGCACGTTGTCATATACAATGACCAATTAAATCACATATTCAATGTTTTAATCAAACCGTCATATTCAATGACATAATCCAATTGATTAGTTTCAATTCACCTAATCATCTTGCAATTTCTACAACAATCATGGCCATCCTCCATCGATAGTCCAAAGCAGATATTTATAAACAGATAAATAAATCTATCAACAGATAATTTATCAACTTTTCCCATAAGTGAGTGATTTATTAATCCAACTACACCATTTAATCACATGTTCCTTCAATTCCATAATTTCCAAGTCAATCTCGTTATTTATACAAATAACTCATTTAATTCAAATTAGGGCAAATCTCCCCCTTTATCAAATATTATACCTAAGATCAAATTTCATCAATTCTTTTCAAGTCATAACATGTTCAAGACCTCTCATACCCATAAGGAACCCAAATAGAAAACCCTTATTTTATATATATAGAAACCAACGAAAAATTCACCAAAAACTTTCCCAAATCACACCATTTATACAAGATGACAATATCTATGTTAAAACCCATATAGAAGAGTAGAATATCCCTACCTCAAGCTTAGGAAAGGAAGAAGAAAGAAAAATCCAAAAGTTGACAGAGGAGAAACAATGTTTTGCTCTGATCAAAATGAAGCCCTCAAGAAGCTCTACAATGTATCTCAAAGAGGCAAGGTGAGAAGATCACTCTAGATGAGTAGATCTAGAGATTTAAGTGAAAAAGTTGAGTTTTAAAGAAAGAAGAGAGAGATCACGGTTTGAGAGGAAAAAAAGAAAGAAAATCATGAGAGAAGGAATGGTTTGGGCCTATTTATAGTAGTGGGGAAAACCCTAAGGTCAAATAAAATAATAGGCCCAAAAACCCCATTTATAGGGCCCATTCGGACCTCAAAAATCTGGAAAAAAACACATAGGGGTTGACCCTTAGACAGGAGGGGATCGACCCTATCTTCCAACAGCCAACAGACAGACATAAGAGGGTCGACCCTCTCCCAATTTGGTGTCTACCCTATCTTCCAACAACTAACACACAGACATAAGAGGGTCGACCCTCTCCCAGTCTGGTGTCTACCCTATCTTCCAGCAACACTTCCAGAACTTCACCAACAGGTAAGGGTTGACCCTTAGGAAGGCTAGTGTCGACCCTAGAATGGAATTTCTAAGTCTCCAACGAACTTTTGACAAGAATAAGTGCGAACAACCAAACCCAACAAGTTTAAATCGGATTGTACTCCTCCAAAACCAACCCATAACAACACCAAAGATTCCAAAAATAGAATAAAGGGTTCAAATACACTTACCAAAAGCTTTAAAGGACACAAGTGCTACATACCCTGCAATAAATTACAGATTTATAGTCTAGAGAAATTCTCAACAATTCAAATCTATAGTACAGAAAAATTCTCAATAATAATGAAGCCTTTTGAACCAGAATTTCTCTGTGAACCAGAATTTCTCTATGAAGTCCAGAGAAAATTCAACTAGAGAAATTCTCTATGAACCAGAATTTCTCTATGAAGTCCAGAGAACATTCGTTTAGAGAAATTCTCTAAATCGAATTTTCTCTGGATCGATGTTGAGGGACGTTAGACATTATAAAAATATTAGATATTTAATACCAAAGACCTTAAAAAAAATCCTCTTCAAATTTCTATCATAAAGTTGTTGATTTTTCGATTTACTAAATAGATTATATATATATATATATATTGGCCAATCTATTTAATTAATCTATATCTATATCTATATATTATTATAATTACAGAACGTTGTCGTCTTATTAAAGTTGAAAGTTATAATTATTTTTTTCTCATTTTTTGATTTTGTTTAACTTTTTTTAATATTTGTCATAATATGATTGGTCTATAAATTAATTTTATATTTTTAAAATAAAATTTTAAATTTAGATTCTGCCTTAAATTATGTTACCATAATTGGAATAAGATTAATATTCATTCCTTAATTTATGCATCATTTATTAAATTATAAAATAAAATTTTAAATTATGTTACTACAATTAAAACGATATCAATATTCGCATATGTCATAATGATATATCAGAATATGTTATTATATCAATCACTATTAAAAGTTATATTTTTATTTTTTGTCATTTATTTATTTATTTTTTATCTCAATTGCCAATTTAACAAATTAAAATAAAAAATATTTTTTTTGGCTTAAATAGTTAAGAAGTGACTTTTGTTAAAATCAAATTGGGTAAATTACATTTTGCACCCCTACACTTTACATCAAATCCCATTTTGGCCCTTACATATCAAATCGTGACACTTAACCCCTACACTTTTGGTCAAGTGTCACTTTAACCCTTCTGTTAGCCTCATTGTTAACAGAGGTTAGTCACATGAACAACATGTGAGGATAAATTACACTTTGCACCCCTACACTTTACACAAAATCCCACTTTAGTCCCCACACATCAAAATTGTGACATTTAACTCCCTAAATGATAACTTCTGTTAGCCTCACTGTTAACAGAATGGCCAATGTGACACTTGACCAAAAGTGCAAGGGGTTAAATGTCACAATTTGATGTGTAGCGACTAAAGTGAGATTTTGTGTAAAGTGTAGGGGTGCAAAGTGTAATTTATCCAAATCAAATAGAAATAAACATTATTTTTCTATTAAAAGTGATGGTTAGTGAAACTTATTTTTTTATATAATAAAAAAATAGGAGTTACACGTGATAATTTATTATTCCAACAATACTACGTACTCACACTTTCACCCACAATGCTGTGGCAAGAGAGTTGGGTTTGATGTCATTGAGTGTATAGCAAATCAAGAGTTAACACATATGATACCACATTATTGTAGATACAATTGTGGGTGTTTTTTGTGAACCTCAAATATTTTTCTTATTATTTATCTAGATTTTTTTAGCACTTACGAAACATGGTGAATCCTTTTTTTTTTTTTTAAATCTCATCAATTATCAATTAAACAAACTAAAATAAAAAATGAACTTTTTTTGGGCTCAAATAGTTAAAAAGTGACTTTTGCTAAAAAAAAATATAAATAAATGTTATTTTTCTATTAAAAGTGATGGTTCGTTAAATATCTTTTTTTATTAAAAAAATGAGGGTTGTAGATGACAATTTATCGGTCATCTAGAATTATTTTCAGATCAAATGAGAATACCATTCTAAATTTTCTTCTTACCTTTTTGTTCATCCATATACTTTTATTTTGTAAGAAATTTAATTTTATTATATTTAAATTATTTTATACCAATATAAAATGTAATTTTTTCAATATCAACTTATTCGATGGTCTCTTTCTAAAAAGTGTATTTTTTAAACATAATAAAAAAAATTCTATTGAAAAAACTTAAGCATATTCTTTTTGCTTTTATTCATTAATATTAAAATTTTAATTGATCTTATTTATTATTAAAAAAATAAATTAGCAAATGATTTTATATTTACAATTTTGTTTCGATTACTTAAGTTATTTAATGTTTCTACCCAAGTCCACTCAAATTTATTCAAAATTTTAAATTTTACATAGGTTCTCACCAAATTAAAAAATTGTATTGTCTAATTTTTAAAAAATTACAAGCTTGACTCGAGTTGCTTGGATTGAACTCACCCGAGTTTACAACTCTAACAAAGGGGTTGAAAGTTACATGATTGAAATTGTGATAAATTAAAAATTAATGCATAAATTGTAATAAAATTGTGAAATTTAAATTGTAAGTTTTAATACTTTTTTGTTTTCATAATTTACATACAAAAATCTAACTATTTATATTATTTTACATAAAAATATTTTATTAATTTTTTCACATACCGTGCATAGCAAGGTTTTCACTAGTATGTATATATATATAAAAGCATAGTTATCAGAATCCTGATCTGGATCGTAGGGATCCTCCGATTCTAGTTGAGGTAAATGATCTGAATCACAATAAGATTTTAAATTCAATAGGATTTTAAAGTGACTACAATCCTAGTCATAAAATCATATAGAATCTCACTACGATTCAAATTCTATTACGATTCTGAACCTACTAAAAAAAAATCTTATTATTTATATCTTATATATATATATAAGAAATTTGACTATAAAATCTTTCTCCAAACATCTCTCCTAATTTATGTTGACATAAAAGATGCATTATATCAAATTTATCATTTTTCTTTAATGATTTTAAAATTATTTAAGTTACATTATCATTATGGATAATTTTTTGTTTTATTTTACATTGAAAGTAGAATCTTACTATTCTCGATTTAATTCTACGATCTGATCTACAAGTCCCTCCCAATGATTCTACCTAGGATTCCGATTTTAACAACCTTATATAAAAGTATTGTTTTTCTCTTTCTTATGTGACATATTTCTAAAGGCTTACTTTTTATATTCTAAAGGCTTACTCTTTTTTTTTTTCCCCTAAAAAAATCACATAAGCATGCCTTTTCCATTTACATATAAAATTCTACATGAACTCAATTTCAATTATAATAACCAATTTTATATGGATTATATTTGAGAAATGCTTATTTTCTATATATATAAAAGTATAATTTAATTATTATGATATTTGGAAAAAAAAATTATCTCGATATACAAATAAATTTATCTAATAAAGCAGGACTGTTTTTGAAAAAGTGTCAAAATGTCTAAAAGGTACATGTTGTGTCAATGGTTGAGATTAATTCGCAAATTCATCTTAGGGTCTGCTAGTAAAAATTATGTTAGGGGTGGATCAACAGCAACTAAGCAATAATTCAAATTAAACAACTTAAACATGAACAATCAGGCAATTATGGTTTTGGTTGGAATGCCTCAAAAGAATGAGGACTTCTTTGGATCAATGGCAACAAAATAAATAAGAAGAAATAACACACTTTTTCTATCAACTGATGGTAACAAAGTAGATAAGATAAACAAAAGTAATTTCAAATTGAAATCACCAAGGCTCATCCAGTTACAGAGTACAAATCATAGTAGAAGAAACTACTTCTAAACTAAGAAAGCTACTCCTATATTACAATGAACTACTCCTAGGTTGAAAAAGCTAAGTTGTTATGTTGTTGATGATGCCCTTTCTCTCTGCAAGCTTTTGGCCTTTATAGTTCTTCCTTGCCACGGCCCCATGATATCCCCAATCTGTAACTGCTACTATGTAATTGCTGTAACTGCTTCCTGACTTCTAGGCTGTCAAACCTTTCCAATCCTACATTTTGTCCTGTCAAACTGCTTCCCCTTTAAGTTGCCACACACCTCTCAGTCTTTTGGACCTTCCATCGACAGAAAAAGAGACTCCCACCTTGCACTTTCCTCTTTTTGCAAGTCACCCACTAAGCCTATGACTTAGCCAATAATTGCTTTATCACCAATATTGTTTAATGCACATTTATCAATCTCTCTCATATCACTTACCCTCTCTCACAGCTGTTGAACCCGCACTTGATTTTGCCACATGTTGTATCCCAACTGGTCCACCTGTCGACATGAATTTTACGAAAATGGGTGCAAACAGGGTCAAGATTTCTTTAATCCCCACCAATCCACCTTATTTTTCTCCCTCTTTTTTTTTTTTTTTTTCCACTCATGCATTCTCTCTCCTACCCACTAACTTACCATCTTTTCTTCTCTTTTTGTTCATTCGTACATTCTCTCTCTCTTCTACTCACTTTCCTTTTATTTATTTTTATTTTTTATTTTCCCTTTTTTTTTTTAATTTTCCTCCCTATTTTTTTTTTAATTTTCTCATTTTTGTTCACTTATTTTATTTACACTATACCTTTAGGCACATACATACACTAATAAATAAAAAATATAGAATGTGCTTAATTGTATACATCGCGCGGATCAAATTACTTTTTTATATATTTTATTTTTTGTCTATCTTATTGATGCCACAATATTAATTTATATTTAATTTTTTATTTAACATGAAATTACTTATTACAAAACATTTATATTTAATTTAAATTTTATATACTTATATATACAATATAAATTACACTGACATCTTCCAAGATTTCTGTTTAATACAAATTCCCTCCTTATATTTGAAAAATTACATTCCCCTATCTGAGGTTTGTAATCTCATTATAAATTGTCCCTTGAATTGCTGACATCATACTCTAAAATTTTCTAAATGACCATCTTGTCCTTTTTCCTACCATTTCTTTTTCCTATTGTCATGACTACATTTTACAACTTTTCATCACTAAATTCTATCTAAACATATTCCTATTGAGTGATGATATATGAGAGGGTAATTTATATGAAAATTGGGCCGAGCTGGGCAATGGGCCGCTATGGGCCACAATACAAAGGGCTGAGTAAAGAGGCTTTGAAGTTAGTCCGGTCCCAGAGCCTTGATGATTAATCCGGTCCCAGAGAGCCTATTGTTATTATCGGTCCAGGAGAGTACTGCGGATTATTCGGTCACCAGAGTTAGCTCGGTCGTGGCATGGTGCACCTAGCTCTGTCAGACCTAGCTAATTGTTAAGCACGGTCTAAACTAACACTATGGTTAGCACGATTTGTGCAGGTAGAACCGAGGTAAGAGCAGTGAAAGGAAGAACCAAACTAAGTGTAGTTCGGTCTAGTCTGCGGCTTAGCATAGCCATGTTTACCTCGGTCACAGAAGTCCGACCATGGTAAAACCATCTCACTTGGTTTGTGCAGTGAGGGAGGTGTTGAAGGATAAGCATTATCTTTCAGGAGTATGAATCCCAGGAGGACTCTATATGGAGGAGTAAAAGTCCTACTAGTATTGTGCCACACGGAACCTACAAAAGCTCACAAACATCACCTATGGAGAGGTAACACAACTTTGATTCCCAAACACACAGAGCTTTTTGTCTATTTGTCTATTTTGCTGACTTAGGCATCAGAGAGGTATCCGGCACACACCCGCCGGCTAGCTCACGTTTGTGTTTACAGGGACTAAAGCGACGACGTACGGAGGAGTGCAGACTTGATCAACAGGATTATACGGGAAGAATAGTTCGTGCCTGTACAATTGGCGCCGTCTGTGGGAATATCAGACTAGAACAAAACCTCTTGATCAAACTTTTCCTCTTTAGAAGTAATGGCGCACAACGAAGATTTGCCACAGTCCGCCATCGACGGACAAACACCAGAGGGGGGTGCAAGGTGCGAAGGCCTACCTCTATCCCTCCCATGGCGGACTTGGAGCCACAGTGACAAAATCCCAGAAGGGATGCAAAGGGGAGGAGGCAGATTAACAGCCCCCATCATTCTCGTTCACGAAGTCCTGACAGACAAAGGCGGAGGATTGATCCTCAAGTTCTGAAGGACCGCGTGAAGGAGCAAGATGAATTAATAAGGAAGATGGCGGCGGACATGGAGGCCATGAAGCGCCAGCTCAAGGGAAAAGGGGTGGCGACAAGAGAGGGGCGCAAAGGCAATGCACCTCCTCGCCACTTAGAAGATCGTAGTAGGCATACCACGACATCACAAGCAGAGAGTAGAAGCCTCAGGACGAGTGACACTCAATCAAGGACTTCCAGAACTCGTTACTCCAGGTCTGAGAGAACGAGATCATTAAAGTCTTACACAGAGGGAAGTACCTATTGGCCCTCACACACGCACCATACATCATCCAGGCAAACGGAGTTGCCTAGATCGTCCGACTTACGGACTGTGCTTGAAGAAAGGGCGCGACAGAAAGAGGATGCTAGGGCACGCGACCCGCACAAAGTTTCAGCCCTTTGGCGGTTGGCTCCTCGGACGCATGGAAGCGTCGAGGTTGGAATGCCAGTACCACACCTTGCCTACGAACCAACAGATAAAGCGTTGGGAAGACTACATAGCTCGCCGTTCGTTCTGGCGATTGAGAACGCATCATTACCCTCAGGCTTCATCCAGCCTAAATTTACCACGTACGAAGGGAAGACAGACCCTTACATGCACCTAAGCCACTTCCGCCAGGTTATGGTGATATATCGACGAAACGAGGCTTTGATGTGCATCCTCTTCCCATCAAGCCTTGGTGACCTAGGCTTGACTTGGTTCAAAAAACTTCCAGAAGGCAGCATAGCCTCCTGGGCGCAATTGGCGGAGGCATTCGTAACAAGGTTCAGAACGAACACCAAAACCCCGGTGGAAATTGATCAACTGCTCTCCATCGACATGGGCGAAAAAGAATCATTAAAATCCTACAATAGCTGCTACTGGGAGACCTTCAATCAGATTGGGAACTGCCCCACCAATCTTGCTATCGCACAGTACAAAAGAGGCCTTCCAGTCGGGAACAGACTAAGGGACTCAATCACTATGACACCGCCTCTTACGATGGAGGCCTTAATGGAGAGAGTGCACCAACACATACGGGTAGAAGAAGATGGCGCCCGTGTTAAGGCAAAGTCTAGCATGACCGCAGTACTAGATAAAAAGACCGCGGCAAAGGTCAACGCGGTAGAACGTCCGAACAAAAACAAACGAGGCAGGCGGGACAACGGACAAGACCAGGATAAAAGATGGTTGAGAGTCTGCACTGCCATTACCACGGTATTCAAAAAGCCAATCTACCGGATTCTAAGCGAGATAAGCGATGAACCTTTCGTCAGATGGCTTGCCAAACTAGGAGAGGCTCAGAAGGACTACGACGAAAGATCACGGTGCACCTTCCATAAAGAAAAGGGGCACCGCACTGAAAATTGTACACCATTGAGACAACATTTAGAAGAGTTGGTGGCGGCCGGTCACCTGGACAAATACATTGAAGGAGGGGAGCAGCCAGCCCCCCAGAATGACAACCACCCAAACAGAATTCCAATCGACGCCCCACCTCAAGGCGTGATAAACGTAATACATGGGATATTCGAGACTGAGCGCGTATGTGAGCTCAGGGGCATGATAAAAAAGACTGAGCACTTAAGGGAGGTATTAAGTGCCCAGCCCACCATTAAAAAGGAGAAAATAGAAACCACGAACGTCATATCTTTTTCAGGTAGAGACCTGGCAAGGATATACTGCCCTCACAATGATGCACTGGTCGTCACTCTCCGAGTCAAGGATTTCGACGTCAAGCGGATTTTGATTGACCAAGGGAGCTCATGTGAGATAATGTACTACGACACCTTCAAACAAATGAAATTAGAGGACAAAGACTTGGCACCAGTTGTGTCCCCCCTGATCGGATTCAACTCAATACCAGAGTGGCCAGTCGACAAGATCATCCTTCCAGTCAGGGCAGGAAGCGTGACAAAACAAGTGGAGTTTTGGGTGTTAAAGGTCTCTTCCACTTACAACATAATCCTGGGAAGAACATGGTTGCATGCCATGCGATCTATAGTGTCATCCTATCATCAAGTAATGCGATTCCCCAACGAAGCTGGGGTAATTGAAGAGGTCTTTGGAGACCAAATTATGTCCAAGCAATGCTTTGTCATGGTTAATGGCAGCCGCGCTGCCAAGGGATATGTTCATTCGGTAGAAGAACCTGAGAACAATGAACTGTTCGCAGATGTTGGCAAAGCAGCTGATCAAAAAGCGGTAGAAGACTTGGTATAGATGAAAAGAACCCGGATAAGTTCTTTTTGCTCGGTTCGTCGTTATCCAGCACTGAGAGATTAGAGGTCTTGGAATTCTTGACCTCTAACATCGAAGTGTTCGCCTGGACACCTTACGACATGCCAGGCATTGATCCAAACTTCATATGTCACCAACTCAATGTCCACCAATCCGCCAGACCAATCATTCAGCGCACTCGCAGATCAGCACTCCACCACGCCGAGATAGTGGCAGAAGAAGTGGGAAATTTGCTAGAGGCAGGAGCTATCAGAGAGGTGCACTACCCCAGATGGATTTCCAACACAGTCGTGGTGCCAAAAAAGAATGGCAAATGGCGTGTTTGCGTCGACTATAAGACAGTCAACAAAACATGCCCAAAGGACAGCTTCCCCCTACCACGGATAGATCAATTGGTAGACCTAACGGCGGGGCACAACCGACTTAGCTTTCTAGATGCGTACAGAGGCTACCATTAGATCGCCATGTACGAACTAGACTAGGAGGTTACGTCCTTTACAACTCCAAGAGGACTGTATTGCTACAAGGTCATGCCCTTTGGCCTAAAAAACGCAGGGGTAACATTCCAGAGAATGGTCACCAAGATGTTTGAGCCGTTGTTAGGCAGAACAATGGAAGCTTACGTCGACGATATGGTGGTCAAAAGCAAGGATGAGAACGACCATCTAAGGGACCTAGGTGAGATGTTCCAGATTCTGAAGAGGCACAAGTTGCGCCTTAATGCATCTAAGTGCGCGTTCGGTGTAGGATCTGGCAAATTCCTGGGTTTCCTGGTAACCAACCGGGGTATAGAGGCAAACCCCTCCCAGATCAAAGCTATTCAGGATCTGGAGAGACCTAACTCAGTAAAGGAAGTGCAGCATCTCACCGGTATGGCAGCTGCACTCAACCGATTCATTAGCCGGTCGTCAGACAGACTACGACCATTTTTTCAAGCATTAAAAGCCAAGTTCGAGTAGGACGAAGAATGCGACCGTGCTCTGGAAAACTTGAAAGAATACATGTCTTCTCCACCACTGCTTGTCACCCCAATACCTGGAGAAGAACTCTTCTTGTACCTGGCGGTCTCTCAGCACGCAATTAGCACAATGTTGGTCTGTGCGGAAGGAATCCAACATCTACCCATCTATTATGTCAGCAAGACATTGCTAGGCGCCGAAACAAGGTACTTGCCACTGGAAAAACTGGTCTTGGCCTTGATGATGGCCTCAAGAAAGTTATTACACTACTTTCACGCCCACACCGTAGTCGTCCTCACAGCTTTCCCATTAAAAGCTTTGTTTGAGAGGGCGAACTTTTCTGGGCGAATCTTGAAGTGGGCAATAGAGTTGGGACAATTCGACATCTAGTTCCAACCTAGAACCGCGATAAAGGCCCAAGCTTTGGTAGACTTTGTCGTAGAATTCACCCCAGGAAGTCATCATATCTGCCCAGTCGACCTGACTGACACAACCGAACCAGGGATAGAAGTTGACGCAGGAATAGCGCAACCCCTGGAGCAAGATATCCAGTCAGACCCCAAGGCAGACCAGAGTAAAGAAAGCAAGGAAGAAGCGAACCATGCTACACCCAGCCAAGACTCACCAACAAATGAAAACTTGGTTCAATCAGATAGCAAGGAGCAGACAGCAAGCATGGACCTTGAAGAAAACACCAGCAACATTCTCGACCCCACGGCATCATCTGATCCCTCCACTTGCTGGAAGTTGTTCGTTGGAGAGATATGGAAGCTCTTCGTGGACAGAGCATCCAACCGCCATGGTCAGGACTTGGCATAGTCCTCATCTCACCAGACGGCCTAGTTGTGGAGCAAGCAATCAACCTTGGCTTCCTAGCGTTAAACAATGAAGCGGAGTATGAAGCACTTCTTGCAGGTCTCAAATCAGCATTCTACATGAAGGCCACCGAGCTAATGGTCTACAGCGACTCACAACTGGTGGTAAACCAAATTTCTGGCGACTATGAAGCAAAGGATGACAGAATGGCTAAGTACCAAGACTTAGTCAGAAACGAGATCAAAAGATTCGAAGCAGTAAGGATAGAACAGATTGGCAGGGAGGAAAACAGCAGAGCTGACGAACTAGCAGGCTTTGCTTCAATGGCAGATACATCCATCCCTCATCCGTTGCTAATTGACTACCTACCAAGACCAAGCATTGAAGACCCCGAAGCAGAAGAGGTATGTTGCGCCGAACTAGGCCCCTCATGGATAGATCCCATCATACTATTCTTAAAAGACGGCGTCTTACCGGAAGAAAAGAAAGAAGCCAATAAAATTAGAACAAAGTCACAGCGATTTTGGCTCTCCCTTCTATGGCATTGTACAAAAAATCATTCTCAGGACCTTATCTAAAGTGTGTTCACCCCAGCAAAGTGGAAGCATCCTTGTTCGAAATACATGAAGGGGTGTGCGGAAGCCACCAAGGAGGAAGATCGTTAGCTTACAGAGCCATTTCGCAAGGATACTGGTGGCCATACATGCAGGCAGACTCGGAGAAGTATGTGAAGAAGTGCGAGAAATGTCAGAAGTTCGCACACCAAATACATCAGCCAGCCAGAGAACTCCTACCATTGACCAGTCCATGGCCCTTTGCAATGTGGGGCTTGGACATAGTAGGACCACTTCCAGCAGCACCCGAAAACAGGAAGTTCTTTCTCGCAGCAACAGACTACTTCACAAAATGGTTGGAAACAGAAGTATTGGCATCAATCAAGGAAAAAGATGTGAAGAAGTTCATCTGGCAAAATATCATTACTCGATTCGGCATACCTAAAGCCCTAATATCAGACAACGACACTCAGTTTGATGGCAGAATCTTTAGAGGCTTTTGTGAAGAATACAAGATAGAGTTCTACAATTCTACACCGGCATATCCCCAAGCCAACGGCCAGGCGGAAGCATCAAACAAAGTCATCTTGGATGGACTGAAGAAAAGGTTAGAAAGAGCAAAAGGCAAATGGGCTGAAGAACTTCCTCATGTTTTATGGGCTTACCGCACCACACCTCGACGATCAACAGGAGAAACACCATTCTCTTTAGCCTACGGCATGGAAGCAGTAATCCCGCTGGAAGTTGGCCTCCCCACAATTAGAAGCGAAAATTTTGATCCAGACTTGAATGGAGAAGCCATAGCATTAGAGCTCGACCTCGCCGAAGAAAGAAGAGAAAAAGCACTGGTTCACATTGCCTCATACCAATAAGAGTTATCCAGGAAATACAACAAGACAGTACATCCAAGACAATTCGGAGATTGGGTACTGCGCAAAGTAATGGGAAACACCTTGGTCCCAGGAGATGGCAAATTAGGACCTAAGGAGATTGGGTACTGCGCAAAGTAATGGGAAACACCTTGGTCCCAGGAGATGGCAAATTAGGACCTAATTGGGAAGGACCTTACAAAGTGATCGGATTAGCAGGAAAAGGTGCTTACCACTTGGAAGACAAAGACAGCAAAGCAATCCCAGACCATGGAATACTGCCAATCTCAAATTATTTTATTTTTAGCTTTACTTTAAAATACTTTTAATTTTTCTTTCCCCCATTAAAGCAAGTAGTTTTCTTTTCAACATCAGTGTTTTTATTCTGTAAAAGTTGTTTTAGTAAGCTAGGGGCATTGAAAGAATGGTTGGCTGGAAAAACCAACACCCTTCCTAAACCCAGGATAAGGATCCAGGCTGCAAGATGTTTGGTCGAAATAACCAAACACTTTACTTTGGAAAAACCAACACCTTCCTAAGCCCGGGATAAGGATCCAGGCTGCAGGACGTTTGGTCGAAATAACCAAACACTTTACTTTAGGTTGGCTGGAAAAATCAATCTAAAGGTTGGCTGAAAAAACCAACACCCTTCCTATGCCCAGGATAAGGATCCAGGCTGCAGGACGTTTGGTCGGAATAAACAAACACTTTACTCTGGGTTGGCTGGAAAAAACCAATCTGGGGGTTGGCTGGATTAAACCAACTCTTAGTACTCTTCAGCCGAAGTAAGGATCTCGGCTAAAGAGTGGTTGGCTGGATTAAACCAACTCTTAGTACTCTTCAGCCGAGATAAGGATCTCGGCTAAAGAGTGGTTGGCTGGATTAAACCAACGCTTAGTACTCTTCAGCCGAGATAAGGATCTCGGCTAAAGAGTGGTTGGCTAGATTAAACCAACTCTTAGCACTCTTCAGCCGAGGTAAGGATCTCGGCTAAAGAGTGGTTGGCTGGATTAAAACAACTTTTTAGTACTCTTCAGCCGAGGTAAGGATCTCGGCTAAAGAGTGGTTGGCAGGTATACCCAGTTAGTTTGCAAAGTTAAGACCGGGATAAATAAATCTCAGCCAGAGAATGGTCTACTTCATTCAAATTACAGTAAGAAAGCAAGTACAAGCAGGGAAGTAAACCGAAATAACAGTTAGAACAAAAGAAGATTTTCATTGGCAAGTTTAAGGCAAATACAAAGGAGGGGCCCCAAGCCCGGTTACAATTTGTGTCCAAACAAAGAAAACAAGAAAATACTGAAATCAAGCAACAAAAGGAGAAACAGTCAGGCAAACAGATCATCAAGATCAGCATCAAGTTCAACCCGCAGCCCGGTTTCATTTGAAAGCTCAATTTCGGTCGAGAGTATGGTCTCGGTTGGAAGCACGGTTTCAGTTGGTAGTTCGACAGTCAGATCTTCCACCGTTGGCTCTGACCGAGCCGACTGACATGCGGGATCATTGACAACCGAGGTATCGTTGGGCATGGTTTCTACTTCATCTAAATCTTTAAGAAACTGTTGCTGAGTGGTAGCAGCATACTCCGCCAGTGAGCTCGGTATAAAGTATTGAGGAGGATTGAAGACCTCGGTCTCAGGCCCATGACCGAGCTGCACCACAGCACCCCTCCACCCGCATTTAAAGAAGAGATCCTTTGCAGCTTCACACTGCTTAATGTATAGGGCTTCACCCTCTTTAAAGCCCCGGTCCTCTGCAGCCTCCAACTTCTTCTCAAGCTCCGTTATTTTGGCTTTCTTTTTTCCTTCGAGCTTGGCCAGCTCACGAAGGTATTTATCTTTCATCAGTGTCATGGACCTTTGTTTATCAGCATTAGCCGAGGTAACTAGTCCGGTCAGACGGGTGACCTCGGCCTCTAGCTCGGCGGTCTTCTGTTGAGATGCGTTAAGCTCGGCCGTTTTGGCTTCAGCTTCTGCCATGGCTTGCCTTGTTGTTTTCCTAAGTTCTAACACTCGCTTGTGAGCGATATGGTTTTTCTGTATGGCCTGCAAAAGGATTTGTGGAAAGTTGGGTGGGGCATATCCTAGTTTGCCTAAGGAATTCACAAAGCAAAGGCTGTACAGGGAAACGTAAACCGCACTCCACAATGGAAATAACGTTAAAGGGGACAAAACCTTATTTTCCCCAGGGGACGGTGTCTGGCTCGGCTAAAGAAAGATGGACATCATCTGGGATTTGGTAGTCCTTGGGAAATTCAGTTATTGCACCAGGAGAGTTAACTAAAAACCTATACTTTCCCATTTATGGTCTAAGTTATGAATAAATTATACTTGAATGTTAGCTCGGTCGAAGGATGATGCCGAGTAGCTCGGTTGAGCGCTCAAAGGAGTACCTGGGCAACCTAAGTCTGCAAAGTGAAGAACAAAGGTGTTAAGCACAGATCATTGGACCGTGCTAAAAGAAACACAGGCAAGTTAAATGAAGTCCTAGCTCGGCTGTGAGAATTACTTCGTGTCTTAGCACGGTTTAAGGAAGGGGTCTGTTAGCTCGGTGTGATCAAGGGTTTTGTTAGCCCGGTTGAGCCTATAGGGGCAGCATTCTTAGTACGGTTTGAAATAAGAAAGCTGGTTTAGCCCCAAGTTGTAGCTCAGTCGTGGTTGAGACCTTCAAGCACACTTGCTCAGACTTAGTACGGTTTGTTAGCCCAGCTAAGTTAAAACAAAAGATGGTTTGACTTGTTGAAACTACGGGCATATGAAATGTTAGTTCGGTTGGATAGTCTGGCTAGATGGACAGCAACTACAAACAACTTCCTAGTTCGGTTGCATAATTATTTGGGATCAAACCCAGTGTTTCTACAAATTGTTTCGTGAGTTCAAGTTGTTCTATTGCTAAGTTTTTTCCAGAAAAACGCATGACCAAGCAGAAAATGTGTTTTGCAAAAACACAAAACAATATGCTATGGATTGTAAAAGACAAAAACAAAACAGATTTGAGTGGCTTACCAGGTCAAGAGGAGGAAACTGAAGATGGAAGCAAAGATAGTGAAGAACACGAACTTAGCAAGCTCAGGGTCGAGGAATGTCAGAGACTCGCTAGAGAGAGAGGTTGAATAGTAAAGTGAATGATTCAAAGCATTAGGGCTTGTTTTGTGAAAAGAGAAGGGAAAAAGGCGGGAACTGTTCAAAAAACACGAGGTATGAAGACGGCGTGACAGCTGCCTTTAGCCAATAAGACCATGCCGCGTGTCCTTGGAATAAGAAGCGATTCAGTCTCTGTGATTGAAGAGACGTTATGACCGGACAGGTAGGGCTCGGCGCAAATTTAGCTTGGCTGGAAAAACTAAAAGAGTTTTTTAGCTCGGTCGGAAAGGCAAAAGAAGTTTTTTAGCTCGGCTGGTAGACAAGATAATCCCTATCATGCTGCGCAGATGGAATTAAGGGGCAATTGAGAGGGTAATTTATATGAAAATTGGGCCGAGCTGGGCAATGGGCCGTTATGGGCCACAATACAAAGGGCTGAGTAAAGAGGCTTTGAAGTTAGTCCGGTCCCAGAGCCTTGATGATTAATCCAGTCCCAGAGAGCCTATTGTTATTATCGGTCCAGGAGAGTACTGCGGATTGTTCAATCACCAGAGTTAGCTCGGTTGTGGCATGGTGCAGCTAGCTCAGTCAGACCTAGCTAATTGTTAAGCACGGTCTAAACTAACACTATGGTTAGCACGGTTTGTGCAGGTAGAACCGAGATAAGAGCAGTGAAAGGAAGAACCGAACTAAGTGTAGTTCGGTCTAGTCTGCGGCTTAGCATAGCCATGTTTACCTCAGTCACAGAAGTCCGACCATGGTAAAACCATCTCACTTGGTTTGTGCAGTGAGGGGGGTGTTGAAGGATAAGCATTATCTTTCAGGAGTATGAATCCCAGGAGGACTCTACATGGAGGAGTAAAAGTCCTACTAGGATTGTGCCACACGGAACCTACAAAAGCTCACAAACATCACCTATAGAGAGGTAACACAACTTTGATTCCCAAACACACAGAGCTTTTTGTCTATTTGTCTATTTTGCTGACTTAGGCATCGGAGAGGTATCCGGCACACACCCGCCGGCTAGCTCACGTTTGTGTTTACAGGGAGTAAAGCGACGACGTACGGAGGAGCGCAGATTTGATCAACAAGATTATATAGGAAGAATATTTCGTGCCCGTACAATATACAAACATAAATTTTATATAGAATTTTCAAACACAATGATATAACTTAATGGTGACCTTTCACTTTAAAACAAAACACCCATAAACATGATTTATATATTTATATTTAATTTAAATTTTATATACTTATATATACAATATAAATTACACTGACATCTTCTAAGATTTCTGTTTAATACAAATTCCCTCCTTATATTTGAAAAATTATATTCCCCTATCTGAGGTTTGTAATCTCATTATAAATTGTCCCCTGAATTGCTGACGCCATACTCTAAAATTTTCTAAATGACCATCTTGTCCTTTTTCCTACCATTTCTTTTTCCTATTGTCATGATTACATTTTACAAATTTTCATCACTAAATTCTACCTAAACATATTCCTATTGAGTGATGATATACAAACATAAATTTTATATAGAATTTTCAAACACAATGATATAACTTAATGGTGACCTTTCACTTTAAAACAAAACACCTATAAATATGATTTATATACAATAATATTACTATCACAACATTTTTATGATATTTTTGTATAAATTTTTATATATGAATATAATTTTTCATTTTTATTTGCGCAATTATCTCTAGAATAGATCAATTTAATTTAGATATATTTAAAAAGTATAAAATTTTAATAAAAAATATCTAGATTAGGTGTATCTAAAAAATAAAAAATTGCTTAAAATATTAAAAAAATGAAAAAAAATGAAAAAAAAAACTCAATTTTTTGTGTGAGTTAAACCAAAGAAGATGATTGATATTTCCTTTGAAATGATATGAACAAAATATATATTATTTTATTATTTTATATAAGAGGCAAACATGTCAATTTAATTTGACAAGGGGGTAAGTGTAATTTTTTAAATGTGAGGAGGGATTTGTATTAAAAAGAAACCTCAGGGGGTGTCAGTGGAATTTACCCAATTCAAAAATAATATTAAAGAAAAAATCAGAGTGGTGGCTAAGATGGAGAAGAGGTGACTGGGGTAGGAAATCATCGCCGTTACTCGGCCATGAATGAAGGTAGAGATAGGTTGCCGATGTTGTAAATGATTAGGGAAAGTGTGTTGGAGTTAATAGTGACTCGTTTGGGACAATGGGGGTGAGAGTAGGGTTAGGGTTTGGATATGTACTTCGGAGGTTAGAAATGATACGGATAAAATTGAAATTTTGTATTGGGTTAAAATTGTAATAAAAAAATGAAAGAAATTGAGGTCCAAAAGAAAAAAAATGAGGTGCTACTTATCTATTAACCCATTAAATAATGGATCAAATTGAGTTTGTAGATAGGTGGATAAATTCTAAACCTTTGAATAAAAAGAGAGAGACTTCTCTCTGGACTGGAGCATATTGTTGGCCCATGGAACCTACCATGGGTCTTGTTTCGATAATTCGAACTGTTCAATGTGTAAAACTCGTCGAGTATTTTATGCCTGAAAAAAATCACGTTGATTGAATATTAATAGCCTCTTGATCGAAACACATTTTTGTTAACAAATTATTTTTAAAATCATATTTACCATTGACAAAAATGTAAAGGGTTTAGATCATTGAAATGTGACTTGTGGTAAGCCCCACGACCCAACAGTATGCTCCAGTCACTACAGTGGACTGGAGAGAAGGCTCTCCAAAAAAAAAAATACCAAAGTGGCACAAATTTGAAACCCAGACTAGACATCCAGTTTGGTTCCTAACAGCAAATTAATGATTTATGAGGGATTCGTAAAGAATTTAATCCCTTGTCGGAGACTTGCATCGCTTTAGCCACCATGCAATTCTATCTCTCCCTTAGAGGGAGGGAAAGAAAAATTAACGATCATAAAATCCCAAACTTCACCCACAATTCTATGGTCATCATCTTGTTACTTCTCAGGAATATCAGTCAACTAGAAATACAAAAACGAATTACATACTACACACAGTACAAACATTACAACTGGAGAAATTTCCCTTAGTGCACACTGCACAACCTGACTTACTATCAACACATACTAATAAATCAACACAATTCTATCCAATTTAGATTTCCAGTAAAAGCGATCAACATACTCTGCCATAAAATCGGGATTTCCTCAAGCCTAATTTGGGCTGAAGGAAGATTTTCAGGAATCTAAACACACAATAAAAAGTCATCATTAATTTGTCTTTTTTGATGCAGTATAACTGGCAAGAAAATCAAGAAGTTGAAGGTGGTTCTCACATATAACAACAACAACAAAACCATGCTCTTAAAGACCAATAAAGCATAACCATCATTATTACAACCCCAATCCTTAAAGCTACATTGCCTTGGCAAATTATACTATACAAAACTGAGACTGACATTATATTTTCAAGAAAGCTAAAATTGCCACCGACAGATCCGACAAGACATACATACAATCTGCTAACAAACCCAGATCATTAAAACAGGTACAAAACATTGCCATTCAGCCTTTGGATATTTATATCATTTAAGGCATGAAAATCAGAGGATGTTTTCCTTTCATCTGGCAATGCTCTCCAATTCTACTGCTGTAGCGGCATTTCTATATCCTTGAACTAGTGGATTTCGAAGCATGCTGATGAAGAAACACAGATATTCAAGTTAGATGTCAACCCAGTAGCCACAAACGGCAACTTATAAGTAGTGCTCAACATTGCAATACAAAAGCTCATTTTTCTTGGTTCTTCATGACATTTCCTGTAGCAATTCCTACAGTTTTGGAATTGACATCATATGACGACAGGACCTCTCTCTGCAACAGTCATTGACAATAACTTTGTTTAAGAAATACATGGTCACAGCAAGCTAGAACTTCTTAGAAGAGTGATAAGCAAAATATTTAATATTAACAGTATTGCAAGAGTTGTCACGTGAAGCATTTCACCATATCATTGAAGAAGAAGAATACTTACAATTGGCTCAAAATCAGGGTTAGACAAGTTTGATGGTGAAGGGGCTAAACGTGAAATGGGTCGGGTCCAAGCCTTGGGCCGGCCCAATCCACTGAAGTCCAAATCCAAGTGGGTTGGATGAGTATATGGGCAAACCAATTAAGCCCAACTTTATGACCAACAGTCCACCCAAGTCCTCAAGCACTTGGGTCCAACCCGCAGTGGAAAGGCTAGTCCAGCCGTGGTGCTGGGCTGGGCCGAGCTGCGAGACTGAATCTACCGGCCGAATAGAAAATAGGCCGAGCCCATGCAAAGTTACCTGAATGGACAAGCCTATCTCCATGAGTGATCCTGTAAAAGGCCGAGACAAGGCATAATGATGCTGAGCTGAGGAACATTGGTACCGAGCTGAGGAAACCTCGCAAGGAAATGTGGAAGCTGTGAACGTGTGCATGTGCAGGTTGCCACCTCAGCTGGTCCCCTACACCTAGAATCATGGAAGTTGTTGAGCCAAAGGAATGTGGTTTGTTATCAGCATGACTACAATGAGTATACGCATTTATTGGCAACTAACAGGTGGTCCCCCACCGTGAGCAATGCCAAAAGGACACCTGGCAGCATCCAAGCTCCATAAATCCACCTTGAGAAGCAAGCAAGGAACAACATACATATACTACATGAACTTCACATTGAAGGTAACTGAATAGAACTGAACTATTCCAAGCAAAACCATACTCAACTCCTTTCTCCGATCACTAATTCCCACACCGAAGGGGTCATCCGGCCAACCCCGGCCAGGTAGCTCTAACGGTGCCTCTTGTCGTACGAACTTCAGTCCCTAGATAGTCCAACCGAGTGCGGAGCCCCGATCCACTTTCATCTAGTGTGGAATCCGGTACGCACAATTGGTGCGGTGAGCGTGGACATTTCATCTCTGAGCTTTGCACTCAGTTCCGGCGATGGGGATTGAGGATGTTCCACCTTCAACAGATACTCCACAGACAGAGAAGACGAAGGATAAAGGTTTGGCACTCCCAACAGTCCCGGAGGAACAAACTGGAAACAATAATCGAACCCCTGAATCCGTCGAGCACCGATTACCCTTCGCTGGAGGCTCCTCTCATCACTTTCTTCTGGAAAAGGATTATAGAGATCGCATCATAGACTCCATGGGGGTGGAGATACAGAAGTTGAAAGCCTAACTTAAGAGGGTGCTGGGCGATCTAACAGAAAAGAAGACTGAAGCGGAGCCCTCTCGTTTGCGACGAAGGAGCTCATCCAGAGAGCCACCAGTGAAGAAGTTCCCCAAGAATGAGTCTGGGCAACAAAGCCAGCCTATCCCGGTACAGAGTGAGGCAGCAAGTAGTCACACCCGTGGGTCATGCCGAAAAAGGGGCAAGAGGTAGAAGACTGTTAGTCAACAGACCGAATATCCTCCTCAGGACCTTCGTACTTGGTTGATTGGCAATAGGCAAAATGAACAACATCGGGATCATCTGGACCGTACTGTTCACCAGAGGGAACATCGAGCGTTGGACAGGCTCGTCTCTTCGCCATTCTCCCCGGAGATCGAGACCATGAAACCTCCAAAGAAATTCACCCCACCAAAGTTCACTTCATACGACGGGAAGTCGGACCCGATGATGTCTCTATGGAACCGAGATGAGGCACTGATGTGTAAAGTCTTCCCATCTAGCTTGGGAGAAACTGGACTTCAATGGTTCGATCGTCTCGCCACTGGATCGACCCATGGCTGGAAGCAGCTCTCCGAAGAGTTCCTAGCCAGGTTCGTCTCCAACACTAAGATCTCGAAGGAGCCGGATACACTGTTTGGCCTTCGAAAAGAGCAGGAGGAAACGCTGCGCAATTATGCTAGGAGGTACTGGGAAGAATACAATGACCTGGAGGAAAATGTGTGCAGCGAGCAGATGGTCGTTATGTCCTTCAAACATGGTCTGCGCCCGAAAAGTAAGCTGAGACAATCACTTACCAAGCGCCCGGCCACAGCTTTGAAAGACTTGCGCGCCAAGATTGAGCAGCACGCTTGTCTCGAAGACGATCAGATCTCCATCAAGGTAGCGTCAGCAGAACAAATAACTCGGTATAAGAAGAGAACAGATCGAGGAGAACACTGAGGGATTGCAGTAAATGAGGTGGATAGTCCAAATCCCATGAAGCCGTTGTGACTGTATTCAAAGAGCCAATCTATCGAATTCTGGAAAAGATCAAGAGAGAGCCGTTCTTTGTTTGGCCGCCGAAAATGTTAGGAGATCCAGCTCGGCGTAATCAGAAGCTCAGATGCACTTACCACTAGGGGTGTGCGTGGTGCGGGTCAGTGCGTTTTGAGAGAAAAATAGAAACCGTATGGCGGGTGGCGGATTGATAAAAGTGTCACTAGAATTTGCCATTTTCCTTATCAAAAACCGGTGGTTCGGTTGGCAAATAATGGCGGATTTGCCTTGGCGGTTCGGGCGGATTGGCGGTTTATAAAAAATATAATTCAAATTACAAAAATTGAATCAAAGAGTAAAAAAAAAATGAGAGATACCGTGATGTTAAGCATCTTGCGAAGCTTTCTTCTGATGCAGCAAGTGTAGCAACAACATGATAATATCAACGACTATGCCATCAGTTCATTACAAGCATATGTGGAAGCTACAATAATCAAATACAATACATAAAATTAATATCATTCAGGGTTTACAATATATTGAAAATGTTTACTGTTGAAAAGTATTTAGATTGAAAAGTAAGCTGATGCAAGTTTGCAACATGGCCAAAAAAAAAGATTGAAAAGTGAATTGGAATCTAACTTTATTTTGGATTACTGACATCTTGAATTCCCCTCGAGCAGTAATATAATACTATATTCTAAGGTATAGAACAACAAGCAAACTTAAGTAAAAAAGAATTTTTAGAATCTTATAAAACATGATTTAATAGCGGTGCGGGTCAGTGCAGTTTGGAAGAAAAATAAAAACCGACGGATTGATAAAAGTGTCACTAGAATTTGCCATTTTCTTACCAAAAATTGGCGGTTCGATTGGCAAATAATAACGAATTTGCCTTGGCGGTGCGGTTCGGTGCGGTTTTGGTGGTTTCGACGGTATTATGCACACCTCTACTTACCACCAAGACAGGGGGCACGTGACTCAGAACTGCAGGGCACTGAAGCAACACTTGGAAGACCTAGTGGCAGCTGGACACCTAAGGGATTACATTGATCAGGATAAGGAAATGACCGAACCAGGGAACCCACCACCAGAAGCAAACATTGAGCATCCACCTCGGCTGATAATAAATGTGATCCATGGGACAACGATTCAGGAATCTGAAGAGGCACTAAAGGAAGAGATTGCTAAGGTTGCACAAATTCAATGGGTCATGTCAGTGGAGCCTGTATAAAAAAAGGTACGTATAGTACCTAAATCCCCCTTGTGCACAGTTTTATTTACTAGCAAAGATTTAGAAGGCATACAGCACCCACATACTGATGCATTAATTATAACTGTGGGAATTTGGAAACGATTTGACGTAAAACAAGTCCTAGTAGATCAGGGCAGTGCAGCAGACATACTATATTATGATTTATTCAGAAAGCTTGGTCTCTCCGAGCAGCACCTCACCCTAGAGCCAGCCCCGTTGGTCGGTTTTAATTCACAACCAGAATGGCCGCTTGGCAGAATAGTGTTGCTAGTCGTGGCGGGGACAAAAACCCTCCAGATAGAGTTCTTGGTTATTAATACACCATCCCCTTACAACGCCATATTTGGCCGTCCATGGATTCATCGAATGGAAGCAGTCCCTTTAACCTATCACCAGCTCATCCGTTTCCCAACGGAACACGGAGTAGAGCAAATTTCAGGGGATCAAGTTGCGTCCAAACATTGCTTCATGGCAGCATTAAAGCCAAAACAGCTCTGCAATCGAGTACAGACGGTAGAAGTGGCCGAACAGCCAGTTTTGGAAGATGTAGGGGGAACCCCAGAGGAAAAGATGGTAGAGGATTTGGAGAAAGTCCTGATGAAAGAAGACGACCCAGAAAAGTACTTCCTTATCGGTACCTCACTAGGCGCTGATGAGAAACTTCTGCTGGAACTGCTGAGGGAAAATATGGAGGTATTCGCATGGTCAACATATGATACTCTAGGGTTGGACTCAGAATTTGCTTGCCACAAGCTCAACATCAACCCTTCAGCTTGGCCTATTGTGCAAAAAAGTCAAAGATCGTCAGTCGAGCACACCGAAGCAGTAATTGCCAAAGTCAAAAAACTCCTGGCTTCAGGAGCAATCAGGGAAGTTCAGTACCCGCAATAGCTGTCCAACACGGTTGTAGTCAAGAAGAAGAACGGAAGATGGAGAGTTTGTGTTGACTTCACTTGCTTGAACAAAGCCTGCCCTAAATATAGCTTTCCGCTGCCTCGCATTGATCAACTAGTGGACTCAACAGCAGGGCATGAGCACATGAGCTTTCTGGACGCTTATAGCAGTTATCATCAGATACCACTGTTCGGTTCGAATCAAGAAAAGACAGTGTTTATCACTCCAAGGGGAACTTACTGCTACAAAATAATGCCATTCGGCCTCAAGAACGCCGGGGTAACCTACCAGCAAATGATTACACGGATGTTCAAGGACCAACTGGGAAAAACCATGGAAGCATATATAGACGATATGGTAGTAAAAAACAAGTTTGCTACAGACCATCTTGCAGACTTGAGAGAAGTTTTTGGCATCTTGAAAAACCACCAGCTTCGCCTCAATGCCTCGAAATGCGCCTTCGGGGTAGGAACAGGAAAGTTCTTGGGATACATGGTCACTCATAGAGGAATTGAAGCGAATCCGGATCAGATCAGAGCGATACAGGATCTTGAAGTACCAACAAAGGCTAAGGAACTGTAGAAACTAGCCGGAATGGCGGCCGCACTGAATCGGTTTATTAGCAAATCCTCAGATCGGATGAAGCCCTTTTTTCAGCTTTTGAAGAAAAATGCGGCATTTGAATGGAGTAGTGAATGTACCGAAGCACTGCAGAGTCTCAAAAGATACCTCAGCACACCTCCTCTACTGTCCACTCCAGAACTGGGAGAAGAGCTGTACCTCTATCTAGCAGTCTTAGATCATGCCGTGAGCGTAGTGTTAATTCGAGAAGTTGACAAGGAACAGAGGCCTGTCTATTATGTCAGCAAGACTTTACTAGATGCCGAGACACGGTATCTACCGTTGGAAAAGTTAGCATACGCGCTGCTTATCGCCTCAAGAAAGCTGCAGCATTACTTCCAGGGGCATACCATTAATGTCCTCACTGAATTTCCCCTCAAATCTGTATTCAGCCGAGCCGATTTCTCTGGCAGAACAGCAAAGTGGGCGGTAGAACTTGGTGAGTTTGACATTCGGTATCACCCCAGGACAGCGATCAAGGCCCAGGTCTTAGCGGATTTTGTCGCAGAATTTGCTCCAACCCAAAGTACCGAACTGGGGGATCCAAGTTCGGCACAAGTGCCATACACCACTGAACAAGGAAAGCCTTGCGCTTCGGAAGCCTAGAAACTCTTTATTGGAAACATTTGGCAGCTCTATGTTGATGGATCGCCCAATAACCGAGACTCGGGGGCAGGAGTAGTACTTATTTCACCAGAAGGGTTTATTTGGGAACAGGCTCTCAGACTCGGTTGGAAGGCTTCAAACAACGAGGCCGAGTACAAAGCGTTATTGGCTGGCTTACGTAGCGCCGAGCACTTCAGTGCAGAACAACTTCTTGTTTTCAGCGATTCACAACTAGTGGTTAACCAGCTTTCTGGGGTCTATGAAACACGAGATGAAAGAATGGCTATGTACGCAGGCAAGGCCAAGGACCTGCTTAGAAAATTTCAATCCATACGAGTATAACGAATCAGTCGGGACAAAAACGGCCACCCCGATGCTCTGGCATGCCTCGGTTCATCAGTGGATACAAAGGATGCCAGAAGAGTTTGGGTTGAGTTTGTGTCAGAACCAAGTATTGCATCTCGAGTCCTCTGCAACAACTTAGAGCCAAGCTAGATGGATCCAATATTTGCTTTTCTGAAATCTGGTACACTCCCCGAAGACAAAAGGAAAGGCAACAAGGTCAGACACAAGTCAGCTCGGTTCTGGATCTCACTATCTGGGAAGCTTTACAGACGCTCCTATCTTGGCCCCTACCTCCTATGTGTACATCCAAATCTCGTCGTGAATGTTCTCTAAGAAATTCACGATGGGATTTGTGGATGCCACGTTGGCAGAAGGTCACTGGCACACCGAGCCCTTACTCACGGGTACTGGTGGCTACGGATGTAAAAAGATGCACAGCAATACGTACAGAAGTGTGATAAATGTCAGAGATTTGCTTCACTCATCCATCAGCCAGCCAAAACTCTCACTCCACTCACCAGCCCATGGCCCTTTGCGTAATGGGGTCTGGATATTGTAGGACTATTGGCGCGAGGCACTGGGAACAGGCGATTCTTGATTGCTGCAACCGACTATTTCACTAAGTGGGTTGAAGTTGAGGCACTGGCAAATATCAAAGAAGCAGATACAAAGCGGTCTGTTATGAGAAATGTGGTGGTGCGTTTCGGCATCCTGCGAGTACTGATTGCGGATAATGGAACATAGTTTGATGGAAAGATCTTCAAAAAGTTTTGTGCCGACCTCAGGATTGAGTACAGGAACTCTTCTCCAGCGTACTCGCAAAGCAATGGACAGGCAGAGACGTCAAACAAGACCATCATCAACGGAGTCAAGAAACGGCTTGAGCATGCCAAAGGGAAATGGGTAGAAGAGTTACCCCACGTGCTATGGGCATACCGAACCACCGCACGGCGCTTAACGGGGGAAACTCCTTACTCCCTAACTTATGGAATGGAGGTCGTCATCCCACTCGAAGTCGGCCTCCCAACCCTTCGATCCGAACTGTTTGAGAACACCAGTAATGAGGAAGCTATTGCACAAGCACTGGATATGGCAGAGGGCCGAAGAGAGGCAGCGCTGATCAGACTTGTAGCGTATCAGCAGCGGCTCATCAAGAGTTACAACCAAAAGGTTTTCCCAAGGCAATTTATACCAAGAGAACTGGTCTTAAGGAAAGTTATGGATCACAAAAAGGTGCCTGGCGAGGGCAAACTTGGGCCAAACAGGGAAGGTCCCTACAGAGTCACAATCGTCATTGGAAATGGAGCCTACTACCTCGAGGATCTAAGTGGCAAAGCTATACCTCGGCCCTGGAACGCAGCAAATATCAAGAAATACTATCAATAAGATGGTCCCACTTTCTTTATCAGATTGTAAAGGCACTTTTCTCAAATTTATCAAATTCTTGTAATTAGCTTTGATGTTTATCAAACGGAATTAGCTTTGGTACTTCCCAAACGGAATCAGCTTTGGCCTTAACCCAAAGGATAACTCATCCCATGGAATTAGGTAGTGAAATTACATTTTTGACCTTCTACTATTTAATATCTTTTCAAAAATAAAATTTATTTATTAAATTATTTATTTTAATAATCATATGGAATTAGTAATACTTAGTAAAGTAAAATAAAATTTAAAAATCTTAACTACAAATTAAAATAAATTTATGTAATTTTTA
The DNA here is from genome assembly GCF_004153795.1 of Camellia sinensis. Classification (NCBI taxonomy): domain Eukaryota; kingdom Viridiplantae; phylum Streptophyta; class Magnoliopsida; order Ericales; family Theaceae; genus Camellia; species Camellia sinensis. The sequence goes on along the minus strand of NW_021027084.1, from coordinate 1,311,290 downwards.
TTAATATTCTATTTATTTGATTTTTTAAAAGCTCTAGTAAAAAATTAAATAAAATTTACAATTTAGATTTAATTTTTCTATTATTTAGTAAATAACTTAAAAAGGCAAAATAGTCTTTTGAGCATTTATCATTCTCCATAGTATCCTAAACAAACATAGGATTCAATATAATAGTCCAATCTAGACATCTAATCCTATGACTAAACAAATATAGGATACAACTTTAGTCGAATTAAATAGTCCGGGGACAATGCATCTCAAGACTAGGGATGACAATATGAACCTGGCCTGACGGGGACCCGGACCGCCCCATCCCGATAAATAGGGTTTTCTCCGAAAATTATTCCCCATAGGGCGGGGCTGGTATTGAAAAATATATCCCCGATGATTTTCGGGCCGGGGATGGTGATAGGGTCTCCCGATCCCGGCCCCGGTCCACCCCCACTCCTAAATTTCCCCAAAAACATCCCGCCTTTATATATATATATATATATTTGTGTGTGTGTGTGTGTGTCTTTGTGTGTCTGTGTTTAGGGTTAATATTATATATCTCACTTTCTGACTCTCTACTCTCTCAACTCTCTCACTGTTTCAACTCTCTCGTTCTCTCTCTTAACTCTCTCTTCTTCTCTCTCATCGATCCTCCATGGCCATTGGCCTCCTCTGTCACCGATCCTCCATGGCCTCCTCCGTAGCCGATCCTCCATGGTCTCCTCCGTCGCCTCCTCCGTCATCTCCCCTATCACTGACTGTGAGATTTAGATCCAAATCAAAATAGAGTTTTAGAGAGAGAATCATGACTGTTGTTTGTTAATGATTTTTTCAGATTTGCTGTTGATGAATGTTTTTAGTGATTTTTTCAAATTTTTTTCCTTTCTCTTTTTTTTTTTTTTTAATGATTGTTGATGATGAATTGAAACATACTGAAAACAAGATATTTTTTTATTTTTTATTTTTTTGTTCTTGTGTTAAACAAAATTAAAAAAATAAAATAAAATGTCAGGGTTTTTTCGGGATCAGGGAAACCCGATCCCCGTTTGGGGACAGGGTTGGGGGTGTGATGGCATCCCCGCCGGGAATCGGCGGCGGGAACGGGGATTTTTTTACCTTCGGAGATCGGAGATGGGGAGTATAATTCTCGGCTCCACCCCGGTCCGTTGCCATTTCTACCTAAGACTAATAGTCCGGTGGATTACAATCCCCCTTATCCAGCCCGTCCAAACAAACATACCCATTTGGAAGTGTTCTAACCTAAGAAGTCCATGAAGGAATTTTTTAACTCACTTAGTCCCATGTATTTATACTTTTATTCTATAAAGTCATTTTTCTTGATTTACTCTATTTTTCTTTGACTCTTATGCCTTTATATTTAATATTGGCGTTTAATATTGATATTTAATGTTGGGAGAGAAGAGAGAAGGGAAATGACCAAGGCATAAGAAATTTCATATACAAATTAAATAGCATTGATGTTATTATTTTATATTATTATATAATGTTAATATATTTTTAATTGAAAACACATTAAAAAAAATGTGAATATTCTCTCTCATTTGATGTGAATATATTTTTAATTGACAATCCATTAAAAATAATGTGAACATTCTCTCTCATCTGATGTGAACCTTAACATCATTCACATTCACATCATCTAATGTGAACATTCACGTCATCACGTACAGTCATGTTTATATTCAAATGAAAGTTGAGGCTTGTGGTTGTGTAATTTGATGCAATGCTGATGTGAACATTTACATTCACGTCATCTAATGTAAACATTCACATCATCACGTACAATTAACATTTGGATACATGGGAACTACCAAAATATAATGACAATCAATAAAGAATCATATTTAATTTTTTGTATATAATATATATCAACATTAAATAGTGGTGTGTAATTAATGCATTTTTTTTGGAGTGAAGATATGGGGAATAAGAATGGTCATGGGAACTATCAAAACATAATGACAATCAACATTAAGTGTTTTGAGAAGTTGGTAAAAAGTTGACTTTTTACCTTTTTAGTCTATTTTGTGTTTTTGTGAGTAAAAAATGTGAGAGATGATGTGACCCAAAATGGGTAAAAAGCTAAAATTTGGCGTTTTTAGCTCTTCCCAAAAGAGAACATTAATGGGGTAAGAGAGATTGAGAGTGTTTTGATATTCTTACCTCAAATAAGACTTAATAAAATAGTCAAAAAGAATATGGGTTTGATAGAATAAAACTCTTAGAAAGGAGATTTATCAAAAAAACTCTCTTTTTAAAATTCATAGTTAAACTTGATAGAATTTAAAGGGCTTATGCAATTGTATTTGTTTTAATGATTCAAATCATTTATTTTGTTAAATCTTTTATATATATCATCTACAAAAAAAAAAAAATGAAAAAAAAAATTGCCAATCTAATAAACGCAGTTTTTACATTTTATAGTATTTATTTCTAAAAAAAAAAAAAATTGATGGTCTAGTTTTTAAAAAAAGCATGCTCTTTAATTTTTTAAATAAAAATATTATAATTATCTGATCCATTTATTTATTATTTTGAGTAAAATACAATAAAAATTTTACAAATTAAACATTCAGATCAACAAAATAAAACTATCAATTTCACAAGTCTTTTAAATTTTCTTAAATTTATATTTAAATTTGAACATCGGCCAAAACCTTCCATTACACTAGTATGAGTGTTTGTTACAATTTATTATAAATTAAAAGTTAATAATTAAAAAATAAAAGTGAAAAATATCCTTTCAACTTTTTAAATAATTAATTTTTTTTAATTTATTTAAATTATTTTTATTTAAAAAGTTATAAATAAAAATTACACCAAATAATATGACGCAAATTTTTAAATTAAAATAAGTTATAATACTAAGACCAAGTTTGGCTAACCTAAAAAAGTGTACTTATTTCATCTTTTTATCTTTTTTGGTCACATCAATCAATATCTCCTCTCTACTTTTTCTACACAAAATATAAAAAAAAATCAAAAAGTGCACTTATTTAGTCTTTCCAAACTTGGCCTAATAATCCACGCCAAACACTCCACATCTCACTTTCTTACAAACCCTGGCCATGGCGGTGAACGGGACACCAGAGACCCTGCAAGTCCACAGACTCCCCCACTCTCCGAATACATCGATGCCCTCCGCTGGCTTCCACCTCTCCCCGCCTTTGATCGCTTCGTCGTCCTCGCCGTATTCGACTCCGATTCCAGCTCCTCCGCCATCGAAATCCACTCTCTAACCCGATCAAACCCCTCAAATCTAACTGGCCAATCCTCATGGTCCTCACCCTCAAGAATTTGCTCCCTCAAAGTCTCTCAAACCCTCCACAAACCCCTCATCGCCGCATCCACCTTCTCAGACGTCCTGCTCGCTGATCCGGTCGATGCGTCGATCGAATCGGAGGTTTCGGTGCCTGAGAAGACATTGCACGTTGGACCCATTTCGTGTATTGATGTGCAGGAAAATGGGTCTGAGTGTGTTAGTGTTGGGGAAGATGGGAGGGTGAATTTGGTGAGTGTTGGTAATTCGAATTTGAGTCACCGCCGGTTTTTCGATAGCAATGTGTCGTATACAGCGGCGAAGTGGGCGTCGCCGATGGAGTTTGCCACGGGTGGATTGGGGTTTAGTCTTCAGTGGTGGGATCAGAGAAAGCCTGGAGGACCAGCTTCTCAGTTCAAGGGTAATTGGTAAGCAAATACCAATTTATTTTTTTCCATTTTGTACAATTATTGCATAGAAATTTGAATCTTTGTCTGGCATGCTATTGTTTAAAATTTGAACCTTGTGGGGTTGTTATTGCTTTTCCTTATATGGGAGAACTCATTTTAAACATTGTAGTTTCATCCAAAAATCTAGATAGAAGTAGTGGCAAGTAGGCAAGTGACTAACTGATTTCTAACCTGGGATGCAAATTTGCAATCTTTCTCTTCAAAATGATCTCATGGAACTTCTTGATGAAACTTCTGTCTAAAATATGGATTCTAATTGGATTCAGATGTGGCAAATGTTATTATACATGTCAATCATATGGGTAAGGTCTGGACTTGACCATGTTTATTTGCTGCCCATATTTTAGTTGAAACAAGGACTCATCCAATGTCATAAGGGTACAATCTATCTGCAATAATACATATATTAATGTATGTGGGTGTGTTTTGTGTACATGATGTAGAGTGAATGCTTCAAAGTATGGAGTTGGGATTAGAAATATGCTTCAAAGTATCCTTTCCCAATCATCTGTGTTGTAAGTTTTTTAAAAAAATTTAGCCTACCATGTCCCAGACAAATGAAAGAAGAGAGACAAGATCCCTAATCCCTGTTCCCTTTTGGAAAGATTTAAAAAGAGACGGATGATTATTTATGTTGGGGCTCTTTTCTGCCTGTGATTCCCTGCGATTGCATGGTTCCCATTGATTAGTCTGGGTATTACTAGGCAGCTAGTTTTCAATTTTCCATTCATGAAAATTTTAGTATAAGGCCTACAATCCTTGTATGGAGCAATCTCTGTTGTGTTTTTAATTCTTTTTCTCCTATTTATAAGTACAACTAAATGGGTAAAAAATAGTTTAAAATTAAGAAGGCAGAGGAGTCAAAACATGAGATAGGGTGGGGGAATCTTCCCATTTTTTGAAAAGTAGAGATAAATATTAAATTAAAAATTAAGAAGGAATGTCAATTTGAAATATATTTCAGTGACAGTACTGCGCAGATTGCATGGGTTGCTCTACTATTGTCTTTTATCTTTTACTAGTGAAAACTGCAATTTAGGCTGAATTTTCCAAGTCCTACTTCAATTTGGCTTTGGATTTTGGAGATGTCATAAATTTATCATGCCTATTAGTTGCCTGCCCCATACGAAAATGAACCTTTATTTTGGGTACATCTTGGGGGAAGATCCTTTCCAGTTTCAACACTTACTTTATACAACCATCATTCAACACTTGATCTAAATGTCACAATTCAATAGCTAGTCATTATCATTTCTGGTATTGGATAAAGTGTCGGATGATGGTTGTATAAAGAAAGTGTTGGAGAGGATTTGAATCCCATCTTGACACACCTTAATGGTGTGTAGTTACGTACTTTTATCAATCTAAGGTGGGTTTAAAGGTGTGTTCTAGATAATGGTTGGAAATGTTTAGAGCTTATGTTGTTGGCTTTAAAGGGTGATCACTTGAGCTTTACGTGTAACTTGTTGGCAAGTAATATTTGAGAGTACAAAGAGTTATGTGATTTTATATACTTGGAGGTTTCAGCTAATTTAGCAATCGTCACCTATTGATCACGTTTTCATGTCTGGTAGAGTTTTGGAGGCCTGTACACGAGGTTAAAGCCTCTAATTTGAGCATTTTAATGAGATTTTCGTTCATCCCCCTTTTTGAACACGGCTCTTTATGAGAATTATTTTGTTCTCCACTCAGGTTCTTTATTTATTTATTTCTTTTTCACTTCAGACTTTTTTTTTGGGAGCCATAATATTATTCATTTGAACTAAAATCATTGTTTTTTTGTGCTCTAATGTGTTAAGGGGACCTATTTCCTATATGTTCTGATAAAATTGCTTCTTATCAAATAAAGTTCTGATTTTGGGAAAATAAACAAAAGAGAAAAGATGGATGGTGATACGCTTCACATGCAAGGATCATGAGGTGTTCATAATTTGTTGATAATTTGAACATACCAATGTAGGAATTTCTTGAAGCTTAATATGCTCTTAAGTGGTATTAGTCATTTTTTTTTGATGTGTTTCTATTATGCTTCTAAATTCAGTGTTTATTTTTGTTCTGTTTGCACTATCTTAACTGCATATTTTGACAGTTGGGTTCAACTCTGTCCATCTGAGTAGAAGCAGTTTTTTTTTTTTTCATGGTTTGTTTTTGTTGTGATGAGATGGGATTCTTCATATTAATAATGTTGCCGGGCTCATGGAACTACTTCTGGGATTGTACACTCCATTGATATGCATCCATCAAGAAAATACACTTGTATTGTAAGATGCTGCTTTTTCATTCTTCATTCCTCTCATAAAAATATGTAGATTTGATGCACTAAGCTTAACTCATGGGCATAATGTAATGTCCATCAAGTAAGAATTAAAAACATCATAAAGTAAATGCTGAGGCAATAGAACGGGTGTACAAACTATTGGGTTTTGTTTTAGCTGTCCCCATTGTTCTCTCTCTCTCTCTCCCCCCTTCACCTAATATTATTTTTTTATTTTTATTTATTTTTTTATTTTTGGGTTTTGTTTTAGCTGTCCCCATTGTTCTCTCTCTTTCTCTCTCCCCCCTTCACCTAATATTAATTTTTTATTTTTATTTTTATTTTTTTTTTTGGGGGGGGGGGGGGGGGCGCAAAATTACAGTATATTTGGAATATCCACTGGCTGATAATATTTATGCTTTGTCCGTAGTTTTCTTAGTTGCTAAAAGGTTCAGTAATGACTTGGTAAAGATAATAAAGATGATGATTTGGAATATAAACTAAAGCCTGCTGTTGTTTGTGTTAGAAACAGATCTTATCAAAATGTATCATATTGTGGTATTATAAGGTGTTTGGGCAGCTATATAAGTATATGGTTTATTTGATTGCCACACTATAACGAAGTTTGCTGTTGTACTGCTGCTGCAGATGCATGCTGATATTCTGTCCTTGAGTCAACTGATTAAGTTTTTTGGGATAACTAGGATCTCTAATTGTCTGCTGATTAAGTAGCCGAGATAGCTCTGGTTGTGTTTAGTTGCTGGTTGATGTTCATCTTGATGATCATTGAGATTTATGTATTGGCGCAAATACTACCAACTCTGACTGAAATTGTTTCTATGGCATATATTTCTTTGTCCAAGGGTTTAGAATGATTCACTTTCTTAACCTTAGCTTGTCAAAGTCTATGAATTTTGATTTCTCAACTATTGCTTCTTTTCTTTCTTTTTTTTCTTTTTTTTTTCCCTATTAATATTAAATAGACCAGACAGGAATTTTGCTTATTAACATTCATTTAAGATGATGCCTCCAAGGAGAACCCTTTTTTACTGTTCAAAAAAATAAAAAATAAAAAATCGCTTAAGATGGCTATTTTTGTAAGCATCTGAACAAAATCATTCTACATGAATTTTATGCAAGCTGAATATTTTGACTGATCATGATAATATATTGGTTTGCATGCTTAAATTTCATGTTGGGTGATGATTCAAAGGATTTTGTGATCACATTGAAATTCTTCCACGTTTAATTATTGGATTACATGGTTATTTGGAAATTGAATAAGTTGTTTTTCTGTGCTCTGACTTGAGAAAATTTTCGAGATTGCTTATTTATTATGCTGCTTTACATGAAGGCAGGAGGCTCTTCTGGTACTGTATTTGCATGGGATCTTCGGTGGCAACAGCAGCCAATAGTTCTCTCTGGGGTTGCAGCAGGTGAGTTTCAGTCCCACTCATTATCTGAGAGTGAAATTTGGGAGGTCCAGTATGACAGCTATTCTTCAAACATTGGTAACATGTCAAAATCACGGGTGTTACCTGTTATGATCTGCTCAGAAGATGGAATCCTTGCTGTTGTTGAACAAGGTATGAAGTTTGTTGCCATTTTGGCTATTTCCATTTGAGTGCTCTAGCGGAAAGGCTTAAGGTCATCTTATTTGCTAAGTGGCTGAATTCATATTTCTTGTTTTCTGTGGCAAAAAGATAGAGCTGGCACACTTTCACCCATTTAAACTCTCGTCAAAATATATAAATAAACAGGTTATAAATGAGTTGTATACCTGTTGAGTTGATCTGGTTAATTTGTCCGGCTAATGGGTTGATCAGATTAATTTTCCATACCTGTGTACCAAATTCAACCCAACTCACTTAAACCCGTTTATTAAATGGTCAGGTTTTTTAAATGTATTATTTGTTTTGACCCATCTAAACCTTTTGCCTCCTCTACAAAAGGAATACTTGCCTCAGACAATCTGTAACCTCTCTTATCTGGTGGTTGATTTGTTTCACACTGTTCCTTTGCACAGGTGAGGAACCCATTGAACTCTTGGCTGAGCCATGTGCAATCAACAGCTTTGACATTGACTGACAGAACCCCTTGGTGATGTGTTTTTTCTTCTCTCTTTCTCCTATACTCAATTTTATCTCAGAGACGTACAACATTTTGATCTTGGGGATAAATTACTTTGCTATGTTATATATCTGTGGAATTGCCAAAAATGACTGATGATTTCAATTGTTGCCATAACAGGATGTGATATGTAGTTTAGAGTGGGAGGCTATTGCCATCTTGATGAGGGCATAATTTCTGAAACTAAGATGAAGAATTCGGTGGCGTAAATAGGATTTGTTCATTATCCTTTCAGTGTATCGTAAAAAGTGAAAGCGATGATCTACTTGGGGCAAAAAGAAGCTGCACATCATGATTTATTGTATTGTGGGATTCATGGTTTAGATGAATTTTAACCACACAATGATGTTTCTGAATAATATTATGGGTTTGTAGCAATTGTTGCGAACGAAATGCAAGCTGCAGTTGCAGCTAACTATGGCTTGGCCCAAGTTAATTGCTTTCAACTACGTTAGTAAGGTTTATTTATTTATTAGATGTCATTTTCTTTCAAGTGCCTTTAGACTAGAAATGGGGAATGAGTAAAATAAGATTTATTTATTTATTTTGCTAAAGACAATTTTTTTTTTAATCTTTTGATTTTTTTGTTGTCTTTTTGGGTGGAAGTTTTACAATAACTCTTCCTTTAAGAGAAAATCAAGACTGTTTTATCAACAACAAAATATTGTTAGATTTACCATATTTTTATATTATATCAAGTTTTAAATTTTGTCAACACGATATTGGCAATAAGTTCCATAACTAATGTATATTTGTAATGTAATATCATGTATACAAGTCTAATGCACTATTGATAATTAGACTAAGGGCGAATTATATTAACGGTTTCTATAAATTGAGTTTTATATCATTTTGATTTTTGACTTTTTAATTGTGACACATTTGATTTTAAATTTTGATCCTTGTTCCAAATAAGAATAATTAAAGATATAATTGCTCAATTTCTAAGGTAAAATTGTCAATTTGATAAAATATAAATTAATTTGACAAAAATAAATGTTAAAAAAATATTTTTGAATTTTAAAAAGTTATTTCTACCTATTAAAAATAAAATTATGTAAAATTGATAAATCTTTTAGACATTTATTTTTTTACTAAATTAATTTTTATTATGTGTTTAGACGATAATTATGTAATGGGTGGTTGTTTTTATTTTCATTAAATTAGTTTTTATTTTTTCAAAAGTCAAATATCGCGACAATTTTGATATCATTATTATTATTAAATCAATCCATTAAATCAAAAATTTAAAAATTAAAAAAATTTCATATATTAAATATATAGATTACACATTAAAAGTTTAATAACCACTCATTACATGATCATCATCGAAACACATAATAAAAATTAATTTGGTGAAAATAAATAAATAAATAAATGTTTAAAAGATTTATCAATTTTACATAATTTTATCTTTGGTAGGTAGAAATTATTTTAAAAATTCAAACATATTTTTTGACATTTATTTTTGTTAAATTAGTTTATATTTTATCAAATTGACAACTTTGCCCTTAAAATTGAGCAACTATCTTCAATTGTCCTTATTTAGATTAAGATTCAAAATTTAGGATCAAATGTGTCATAATTGAAAAATCAGAGACCAAAGTAACACGAGCCTCAAATTATAGGGACTATTAGTGTAATTCGCTCTTAAATTAATATTACATATGGTAAATAAGAATGTGGTATCCTTTGTTGGCATTGTGTATTTGTGTTTTTTTTTTTTTTTTGATTGGTAAAAATTAGTGATTAGTTGTGTGATTAATAAGATCTCCCCTTAGAGAAAACTTGTTAATTTAGATAAAAAAAATAATAATAATGAAAAGTTGAGTATAATTTTAAGTGTTAAGATTTGTTAATTTAGAAAGTGAATGAACACAATCATAGAAATATAAGTACATTAAGAATTTCTTTTGGGGGAGTTACTATTTACACCCCATTTTGTTCCAAATGTATATTTTTTTCAGTAATGATTCAGACCCCCACAAAACATCACCCCCACAACCCCCACTCACTTGTGATTGGTCCAAGTAACAAAAAGAAAGAAAAAAAAAAGAACAATACAAATTTATATATTCAAAATTTAGTTAATGTGACATTATTAACACCAACAATGTCATAGGATATAATTATTGAGCGATTTCGAAATATTATGTGATGTGTTCTCGATCAATGATTTAGTAAAAAAATTTATGTGGCAATCAATGATTTAGTGGACAACTTTACAAATTGAATAATGTTGATTCACTTTTATTAAGTAATTGAGAGAGACGAGAAAGAATGGCCCACTCAATATATTTTGTAATATGTTATTTACTAAGAGTATTACAAAAATAATATCACATAATATTTTAAGACTAATAATTTTTATGTTGTAGTGATAAAATTTTAACAGTATGCTGAGTTCGATTGATTGCGTCCGGATCCTCTAGAGTAACTCTCTAGAGTGATCCTCTAGAGTGGATGATCCAACGGCTGAGAATCGTCCTCACCAAAACGACGTCGTTTTGGTGAGGAGTTTCAAAAAAAAAAAAAAAAAAAAAAAAAACCAGTGTTCACAGACAGACCATCTTCTCTTTCTAGAAATCCCACTCTCTCTCTCTAACAATCATGGCGATGGAGGCGAGGAGACACTGCTCTTCTTCTCTGTGGTTCTCTCCTCTCTCCTCCCTCTTCCTCCCCAGAGGCGACCTCCTTGCTCTCATCTTCGTTCTCTCTCTCCTCCACCACCTCACTCTCTCCACCGTTTCCGTCGCTGACTCACTTCGAGGGTTTCAACGCAGACGACGAAACCCTAGATGACTCTCTCCATCTCATCGATCTCCCTCTCCGATCCCCAACACCTCCGACTATCACTCAGTCCGACACCACCGAGTCCGATCATGGACCCCCTGATCAAACCCCTTTTTCAGCTGATTCAGATATACCTTCCAAACCCTCAACGAGTTCGTTCGAGTACTGGGACGAAGACGAATTCGAAGGCCTCCCTGTACAATACCAACCTCCAGAAATCGTGAATTTAACCGATTCCGAATCGAATTTGGATTTGAAAATTGAAAAAACTGGGTCGGTGATGAGGCTGACTCGCCATTGTTGTTGAAAGAAGGATAGAATGTGTTCAAATTTTTTTTTTTTTTTGTTTTTTTTTTCTTTTAAACTTACTCACCAAAACGACGTCGTTTTGGTGAATTTTAATTTCAGCCATTGGATTATTTACTGTAGGAGATCACTCTAGACATTACACTCTAGAGGATCCTGACGCTAATGAGTTACCCACTGTGATGTGATATTTCAATATTGATTTTTTTTTTCTTTTTATCATGTCATTAGTACTTTATTAAAATATCAAAATTAATGCTCTAAATCATTATTGTAACTTAAAATGTCATTGCTGTAACTTAAAATGTGTCATCTGGAGAAAAAAAATCATTACAACGGTGGCACGCTACAGCTGCTCTTGCCTTTGTTAGTTCAGTCACTACAATTAGGGATTAGGTTAATATACATTTATTTTGGTAGTTAACCCACAAAACTCTTCATTATGTTTGGGATAAAGGTTTGAGTTGGGTTTGGACTATTTTAGTCACAAAAAAATAAAATAGATTTTTTATTCTAATAAGATAAAACGTTACATCTAAATCATGATTATTTTATTTTTTCTTTTACAAAAGTGAAAAAAATCAAAAAATTTATTTGAAACGAAATTTTTTAACCCTAAGTTAAAATAGCACATCCCAAACGGAGGTTAATAAAAATAGTTTGGGCCCCTTCAGTTGAGTTTTTGATTCACTTTTTCAAAATTTAGAACCTAAAACTTATTTGATTTTCACAACATATATTTCAAAACTCTTTTTAAACCAAGGATGGCACTTCATTATTGGCTTCAAAAGTGTTAATTTGGGCAAATTTTTTAATTTAGACTGGATTTTCAAAAAAAAAATTCAAAATATACAACTAAACAAAATTTCAAATTTCGTAACTTTTTTTAGAAAGTTATCTTTCAAAATTAATTTTGAAAATCAAACCAAGCTTACCACTTTTGTTCATTGGGAAAAAATATTATACACAAATTTCTTTCATTGATTTTTTTTTTTTTTTATTTTTCCAAAAAACGAACTTATGACATAACCACTAAACAAAATTTAGTACATCAACAAAACTCAAAATTTAAACATAATTCAACACAATTTATTGGCACGTAATCTACTATAAACATAATTTAATATCAATTAGGTTAATTAAAAAAGTTATGATATATGCATCAATTAGTGTACTAACTAGTGTATTAACATTAGTTATGACATTATTATTGACCCCACGTATTATATAAATTACAAATATCAAAAATATTTTAAATTATATCAGATCATCAATTAATACATTAGTTAATATACTAATTAGCACATATAAAATTAGTCTAATTAAAATAATAATATGACACTCATTAAGTCATGTAGAAAATGCTTGTGTTTTGTAGTTGTCTAGGAATGAGCAAGCAATAAATTTTCTCTATTACTGTTATGTTTTATAATTAAGAGAGATCCCAAAAAAAAGAAAAAAAGAAAAAAGAAAAGTAAAATAGGGAGAGAGACTGTCTCTGAATGAGTGAAAGCAAATTGTCTCCTATTAGACATTCCCTTTTCTATTTTTATTTTTTATGTTTTTTGCATTCACTCATTTTGTTAGTTATGAGTTTTCGAAAAAAGTAGTTTTGAATATATATTTATTGATGCACAAAATTGGGAAAAAAGAATTGTTTTTGGTTATGGTTTGGGATTGGTAACCTTTTTTTTTTTCAGCTAGGTGTTTTTGAAGAAAAGATTTGGTTTTAATGGATTTTCAAAGGTTAATAAAAAAAAACTAAGGTTTTGGATGCTTTTATGGAAAAAAGATGGAATTAGAATGGTTGTGGGATTTTGGTTGAAATGAGGTTTGCTCGAGAAAAGTTTTGGAATTATTAGAAAATACCGATTATTATTTAATCTCTTAAAATGGTGGTTTTGTTGGAAACGATATAAACAGTTTTGATAAAATTGTGTATTTTTTCGGTGGAGATTCACAAGACTCGTGAGGAGTGTGAATGTTGTTTTGGGAATCATGAGATTTTGTATAGATTATTGGGATTTCGATTTGGTTATGATTTTGGAATATTATCATTGCTGTTGTCTTTTAATTAAAGATAATTATTGCTGGCAACCGGTGGAGGGTTGGATTTATTGTTGTAGAAACTGCATGTGGACTAGAGAATGGAAACATTTGCAAATCATACATTGCATTGTGCATATCATGGATTTGTAACTAGAGATTTCAATGTTTCGAGAAATATATTATTGTTTTAAGATGCATGTTTTGTATTATTGAAAGGATAAATAAAATGGTGAAACCATGAGGGGGTGTTCAAGTAGATGTGTGTCCTTGGTATAAGACCTAAATACCGATCCTTTCGGTTAATACCGGTAAAAATGGCATAGTGACTTGTATAGTTACTATTATGAACACTAGTCCTGGCGATTTATTCATTATATTTTCCACTTGTATGTTTTGAAAGAATTTGTTGATTTGGAAAGATCTTTTGGAAATCTCGTATTGCATTGTTTCAAAGAGGGAAAAATGAACGTTTTATCATGACATTTTATGTGCATACATCTTATGGCAACGTTAAGTGTCATACATGTCATTAAATTTATTTCTATTGGGCTTTATGTTCATCCTACGAGGGAAACCACTTTCAGGTGAACTAGTGTGCCTCTGCCAAGGTGATGACTTGGGAGGATCATGGAGCTTGAGGCTCGTATTCATTGATTTCTTGGTTATTGTTGTAAATTAAGCCATTCTTTGTATTGAGTTGTGACTCATTGGCTGTAACTGGGCAAGGCCTTGGAAATTTGTAGCCTTTAAGGCATTAACTTGTAATAATTTACTTTTATTCATTTTGGATGCAATTCATATTATAGAACCAAAAGAATGTATTAAGGCGCGTGTTGGAAATGATGTTGTGTAATCATATTGTTGTTGTGTTCCGCATGTCAGTAATATTATAATGGAGTAGAATGTCTATTTACTTAGGGCCGTTATAACTCGGTATCAGAGCGTACTTGGTTTGAATACCTTGGGTACGTGAAAAGTGTTTCTCACCGCAATGGGTTCGTCTCGCTTGATGGAGATGTTGTATGCTTAGTATGCTAAATGATAACATGTTTATGTGGCTAAGTGGGTATGGAATTGGATCCTTAGGATGTGATTTGTGTCTGTTAAACACTTGGAGGTCTTCTTAGAAGGACACTTGATCAATATTCATTCTAATAGGCATTCTTGCGATTTTGCATAACAAATTTTTATCTTAAGGACACAATTCTTGTGTGATTATGTGACTAAGTGCTTATGTGGAATACATTTGGTGTTGTAATGTTGTAGAGTGTATGAGATTTTGTTAGGGGCACCTTTTGATGTGTGTTGAATTGTTGTGCTAGCCTTTGTTTAGGATGCCTATGTTGGGATGTGACGACTTTTCTCATTCCACACAACTCAGGAGCAGCATCAACAATTTTGTCCAGGCCATCTGCGGGAGGAAAAGTAGAAGAAGCTCCAACTTCCTGAGAAGTAGAAGCCTCCTTAACCACATCTCCCGTGGCTTCAGTCTCTGGGGCTTCAATCCCTTCAACATCCACCGTTTCAGCGGCAACATTCTTGTCCTGGGTCTTGTTTGTAGAATCAGCTTCTGGGGAAACTTCGGCCGGCAGAACAGCAAGGGTGGAAACAGTCTTCAAACCCAAGGATCTCGAAGGAACGGGGACATCCTGAAACAGGGAAGAGCCTTCAGGAACCAGCGCAGCAGCCAAGGCACTTGTCCAACCCTTCACAAAGAGCTTATCTCGCAGCACTAGCACCTCTTCCTTATAGGCAGCCCCAGCTTCGTCCCAACGTTGTTGCCAATGTTTGGCTTCCAGCGCAGAGCGCTCGGCAACTATCACAGTAATAACAGCCTCCAGTTCGGCCACTTTCCCCTCGAGTTGAGCCTGTGTCCTGATAGCAGCCTCCTTCGATTTTTCAGCTGAGGCGACAATCTTGTTTAAACGAAATGCTTCCCTCTCCGCAGTTCGGCGTCCCTCTTTCTCTATCTCCAAGCTTACCGTCAGTCTTTCAGCGTTCATTGCGGCCTCCAGCACAGTCCTTTCTAGCTCTTCAGCACTAGTAATAGACAGATGCATTCTCTGGATACGTTGCAAAGGACAACGAAGAACTAAGAAAAAGGAAGACAGCAACGCAACAGTAAAGACAAGTAAAACAGGAAACACTTACAGCGGTCATCATCTGAAGGGTCCCCTTCAGGATAGAAATATCACGGGGCCCATTGTGGTCGGCCATATCAACCGGCATCAACAAAAACTTAGTTAAATCAAAAGCAAAATCTTGTGAAGCGACAACTGAATCAGAAGTGGAAATAGGCCTGCCTTCATGCGATATTGGCGGCTCCCATTTCTCAAAAGCATCATCCTCAGCAGGATCCTCTGAACCTTTCCTCACCACTGCTTTGCCAGCCTCTCTTCTCCTCTTTTTCGCTCGCGCAGTGACTGAAGCTGAGGGCTCGACAGCAGTCGCAGGGGTTCCAGAAGCTCCAACCTCCATCTTCACCTTCATAAAGCTCTTCACCTCGGTCTTCTCCAGAGGGGTTTGCAAAGCATCGGAGGCTCCGAAGGCTTCGGCCTCTAAATCCACTAACACCCTTCTCTTCGCCACAGACCCGCTCCCTGCGAAACTGGGGGCAGGGGAAGGCGCTCTTTCGGAAAGTGCACCCTGACTCTTGCGACGACTTGTGACCAAATGAGTGAGAGATGTGTTAGTCTCGGTATCGGAATCCAGAAGGGCAGCAGCGAGCCTCGCCTTTTTTGGAATAACAGAGCGGTAAGTAGACTGGTAGTCCAATAACTCAGGTGTAGATCTCTTTCTATACCTCAGGGCAGCTTTTATGGCTTCAGCATTCTCTCGGTTCGGCCTTCATTGGAAACAAGAGGACTCTGCAAAAAAGAAGTGACACATCAGAGCAATACCCAAAATAATGTAAGGAATACAAAAGGCATTAGAAGGGAAGACCCAAACTTGGGTAGCCGTCTTTCTGGGGCATCCGCTCAGACTGAAACTCAGTACCGACGGGGAACTCCTAGTTTCCACCGACTTGAAGGAAATCATCATTGTGTTTATCCAAATCAGGTAACCTGGCAACCAAATGGCAATCAAATGAGCGAACACGCAAGTAATATGTGTTGTGGTCTTTGTTATGAGAAAGAGTATAACAACCTAAGATATCCCATATGTCAAGGTTCAAACCCAATCGTCTATTGAGGGTAGAGACACCGCAAACAACACGGAAAAGGTTCACAGATACTTGCATTGGGGTTAGCTGGACTTGATGCAGAAACCGGCGTACCAACGGGTCAAGAGGGAACCGAACCCCTCCCTCGACTATGGCCGCGATGGGAAAAGCAACGATATTCCTCGTGCCCATACGCTTGGCGTCTACTTTCGCCAATGAGAGGGTAACGTCGTTGGGAATATTATAGTCCAGGCGGAACATAGCCATGGCCTCAGGGGTATCAACCAGTGAACAGAATTTCCCCATTCAACAAACCTAATGGGACAGAGGTAGGACTCAGATAACAAAGTATGGAATACAGACAGCGAGTAGACCAAACAAGATGATTAAGGCAAAAAGAGGCAAAAGAAGAAGAGTCGCAAGAGGACTTACAAAGATTAGAACAGTGGTAGCATAGCAAGATCAGCAGTGAAAAAGTCTGAGCAGAGCACCAACGAGACTGGTTCAGAGGAATGGGAAGAGTCCTTTCTCTCTCTTTGAAACTCTCTAGAGGAATGAAAAAGCAGATGAGGGGATTTGTATTGACAGCCAGAGCATTAATTACACTAGCCGGCGCGTAGGTACACGGAGCACGACCTTCAGTATGGGATCGACGTACTATCTCTGCACACCAATCTCACATCGCCACGTGTCATTATGAAAGGACGCATGCAGGAATTGCGTGTCAGGATTAAACCGTCAGCAAGGCCAAGCTGCGGAAAACTGAAACGACGCGACGCTTGGGAAGCAGAACAATAGCTCCCCCCAAGGGGAACCTTAGTGCGAGCTAGGGGGCAAATGAAGGGGCTAAACGTGAAATGGGTTGGGTCCAAGCCTTGGGCCGGCCCAATCCACTGAAGTCCAAATCCAAGTGGGTTGGATGAATATATGGGCAAACCAATTAAGCCCAACTTCATGACCAACAGTCCACCCAAGTCCTCAAGCACTTAGGTCCAACCCGCAGTGGAAAGGCCAGTCCAGCCGTGGTGCTGGGTTGGGCCGAGCTGCGAGACTGAATCTACCGGCCGAACAGAAAATAGGCCAAGCCCATGCAAAATTACCTGAATGGACAAGCCCATCTCCATGAGTGATCCTGTAAAAGGTTGAGACAAGGCATAATGATGCCGAGCTGAGGAACATCGGTACCGAGCTGAGGAAACCTCGCAAGGAAACGTGGAAGCTGTGAACGTGTGTATGTACAGGTTGCCACCTCAGCTGGTCCCCTACACCTAGAATCACGGAAGTTGTTGAGCCAAAGGAATGTAGTTTGTTATCAGCATGACTACAATGAGTATATGCATTTATTGGCAACTAACAGGTGGTCCCCCACCGTGAGCAATGCCAAAAGGACACCTGGCAGCATCCAAGCTCCATGAATCCACCTTGAGAAGCAAGCAAGGAACAACATATATATACTACATGAACTTCACATTGAAAGTAACTAAATAGAACTAAACTATTCCAAGCAAAACCATACTCAACTCCCTTCTCCGATCACTAATTCCCACACCGGAGGGGTCATCCGGCCAACCCCGGCCGGGTAGCTCTAACGGTGCCTCTTGTCGCAGGAACTTCAATCCCTGGATAGTTCAACCGAGTGCAGAGCCCCGATCTACTTTCATCTAGTGCGGAATCCAGTGCACACAGATGGTGAGGTTCCTCATCAGCAATAAAGCCTGTACGTAGATAGAACCCAAAAAGACAAAGATGTTCGGTTGCAAAGCAATATCCTTCCAAATGAATGACATTAATAAAATCCAAATTGACCCAACTCACGTCAAAATACTTCATCATCTAACTAACAAATACAAGGGAAATCATCCATAGACAAGAACCTTAAGGTTTCATGTTAGAGATCAAAGAGGCCACTGTGCAAATGCAAGCAACACAGAGTGCATGCGTGCCTGCCATTGCTAAGAATCATTTGCCTGTTTGGTTTTTAAATTAAAAAAAACTGTTTTTCAGTTTTTTGCTTTTTGCTTTTGTATTTGTCTTTAATAATTTTTAAGTTATTTTCATTAATTTTTTTAACTTATTACATACGCTTAATCTAGATATACTCAAAAGTAAAGTATTTATGAAAAAAGTTAATTGAAGACCCCAAAAAAAAAACTACCACTTTTTTGCTTTTTTTTTGCTGGTTTTATTTTTTTTTCTTTTATTTTTTGGATTAATTACATTTTACCTCCTTGCAGTTTAGCCAAAAAAACACATTACCTCCTTGAAGTTTTAAAATATGCGCTTAACCTCCTTATGGTCTAAGGTAAAATGCAAAGCTAAACTCTGTTAAAGAAATTTTACAAAATGTCTATACTACCCCTTTTTTTTCCTCCAATTTTCTTATCAATGCCAGCATCACTACAAACTCTCTCTCTCTCTCTAAAAATTATACAACATCACAAACCCTTTCCAAAAGCCAAATCCATTACCAATTACACTTACCAAACCCACGCCCATCTTGTTCTTGTTGGACAATCTTCACTGTATTTAAAAAGATTTAATTCTGTTGTGTACAAAACAACAACAAGAATAAAAGAAATAGAGAAAATGAGAGAATATGTTTGATTACAAAAATCAAACTCGAAATAAAAATAAATAAATAAAAAACAGATTTTATTTTGTTACAAAAACAAAATTAAAATCTGAATAAATAAACAAATAAAAACAACACTGAAAGTAATTAAATAACTTACTTGATTTAATTTCTTCGAATTATTTTTCTGATCAAGTCCAGTGTTTAACACTGTGTCCTTAAGACAGATTCGTCCTCTCCACGGTGCTTTCAGAATTCGGACGTCTATCTCCCAGGATGAAATGATCTACCACAAACAATAGCAGCACTACTAACTGTTTGCCTTACGAAACTAATTGTTTGCCTTACGAACACACTAAGTGTTTATACTCTCTCTGACAAGAAAATAATGCAGCAAAATGAAGAGGATGTTTGCAGAATTATGAAGGACGAAAACTAGAGTTACAAAATCCAAATGAGGATTGCCCTATTTATAGATGTAATGGTGGCTGTAGGTTTTGAATTGAACAGGTATGAAACCTGTTAGATTCAAATTTAAACAGATTTGAATCTGTTTATTCAAACAGATAGAAACGGGAAGGGCCCTGTTTGGATGAACAAAAAATCCAAACCAATTTAATTTGAATTATGGATTTTATTTTAATAAAAAATAAAATTAAATTCAAATATTTTTGGCCCAAAAAGATTAGAAGCCCAACCCAACCACACACCACGCACTCGCGCCCAGGCCCAGGCCCAGGCCCACCCGATCGGACGGCGGCGCGCGTGTGGTGATTTTTGGGTCCAATGGGTCTAGCCCATTTTGCCCATAACTTCTCCCTCTAAAACACTTGGGTACCCCTTGGGGCACACCCCAAGTATCTCACCCTAAGCCTTATAAACCCTTTCAAAACCTCCCACCAAATCAATGTGGGACAAGCCAATTTACAACCTTAAGGAATTTCCACCAAAACTCCATTTCCATGGAGCACACTTTGGCTTCAATTTCCCATTCACTCGGTAATGGTTTTGAGCAACCAAATATACCACGTGAATCACAACGCGGCATAGAACGCGTTACCACTTTGACCCGAGTAAATCGACACTCAGGGCCCACCTAAAAAATAGACCGAACTTAGAAAAAAATTCTGATTTTATCCAGATTTTTATAACCATTCCAACAGTTCTTTCCCTTATGAAATAATCCATATAGACGCTTATGCCGTTTCCTTCAACTTCTCCAAATGGTACAATTTTGGATTTGATGGTCTTGGGTTCCAATAGATGACTTCAAGTAAAATCAAGAAACATTTTGAATCTCTAACTTTACAAATAAACAACAGCTGCCGCATTGAAAGATGCTGCTGTGTTTAGTTAACATTCTAAAAAAAATTACATAAAAAAAAAACTCTTAGCTTTTACAAATATTTTATTTTTTAAGAGCATCTAAAAGGGAAAAAAAAATTTAGTCAAATATGAAAAAGTTTACTAAAAATAACTAAAGAAATGAAAATTTAAAAAAGTAATCAAAAACTAACCAAACACACTTTCTTCTGTCTCCATTAAATATTAGTTTTTTTGGTGAGAATGCAAAAGAAGTATACAGAATTCCATTGGGCTGTCCAAAATACTATTGTGATGACTAACAGCAGGAGGAGCCATCAAACTATAAGAATGGTAAGGAAGGAATTACAAACCAGCAATTACCATTCAGCTAAAGCTCTTATAGAGTTCCACCTTATATAAGAACAGGGCAAGCCCTAACATTCATGGGGCCTTAGGTAGGTTTTGAAAGTGTGGCCCTCCTATATATATTTTTTTATAAAAAAATTATAGATAAAATGATAAGTTACCAATAATTTTTTTATTATTTAGTAGCTACAAAAAATTTCCTTACACATAATTATTAAAATTTATTTTCATATATTAAGATACGAAAAAATCATTACAAATACTCAAAAGAGATAAAATAGTGTCTTCTTGTTTTATAATTTAGCAATAATCAACACAAACAACATAATTCACTGATATCTGACAATGAAATTATATTATTGTAATATGATATCTGATAACACAATCACAATCCACACAAATCACAATCCACTAATTATTTGATAACAAAACACAAATTATTGGGGGAAAAAATTGGGAGAAAAAACTAAGGCAAAATTATTCAATAAAATTATGATAAAGAGAGGGGGAAAAATTAGGGCAAACAAAATTTACAAAAAGAAATTAGGGTAAAATTATTCAATTAAAATTTGATAAAGAAAGAAAGCCAAAAAAACTAAGATGAAGTTATTTATTCTATTAAATTCTTGACATTAGACTCTATTTGGACTCATTATATCATATATATTTATTTGGACTAATTATATAAATTTTTAATTGGGCCTAACAATGATTATATATATATATGTTGATGCAGAGGCCAAAAGTGCACCTGATCTGACGCCTGAGATGCTCTGTTCTTCGTGGGCCAGCTGTATAGTTAGTTTTGAAGCAGTTCATCATCGTCGCCTTGATCAGTTGGAGTGCCGACTCGATTCTCTCTGACGGGCGATTGATCAGCAGAGTTACATGCTTTGCTCAGATCTATCCTACTGTCAGTTGCAGCAGCCATCTTCCTCTCATTCTTGTTTGGCCTATGATGTCTGGATAGTTTGGTTTATTTTACATTGGAATAGTTTTTGTGAAGGGAAAGTGCTGTTCTTTTTTTTGGGGTCAACTCTCGGGCCTTACAAAGGGAGAGTATGATTTTTGGGGTAATGTTGGGATATACTTCATATGTTTGTTTTGAGGCAGGATTTATCTTTTTTGGGTGATGTTTATGGATACTCAATGATGTTTTTGTAGGCAGCACTGGACCTTATGGGCACAGTTATATCTGTTTATATTGGGAATTTTAAGTTGTAGTGTGGTAGAGATAGTTATTTTGCTAGTCTTGATGGTTTCTTATGATGATAACACATCTCTCGCCAAATTTATGTCTGTGAGATTGTTTATTTTGTGTGACTTGTTTTCCCATCAAGATTGGATTTTGGTAGTCTGTTTCCTTTTCTGGGTTCTTTGTATAGTTTGGTTTGTTTAGCTTTGTTCGTTGTTTAGGACAGTGTGTTAAGAAAGTTTGTCCGGGTATTGACAAAGGGGGGAATTGGTTAAGGGTCTGATCTTGTTAATTCGCCGCGAACAAACTTGTGTGATTGAGTTGTAATTTCTGTGCTATTTTGTCTTGCTCGCTTCGAGCGAGACTGGTCTGGTAAAAACCTGAAAGGGATGGAATGTGCGCTCAACGCGATGCTTGCGTGGCTGATTATAGCCACCAAAAAAACAGTTATTCTTCTAGGACTGGAAATAAATTAATAACAACAAATTCAACATAGCCCGAGATGGTTATATTAACAATTAATCTCCACACACCATTTTAATGCAATGAATTCTCAATTCATAATTTAACCAAAATTTCCCTAACTATTATACAAATTAATTTATAATCACTAGGGTTTTTTTCGCAAATTACCAAAGTATTCCCCAACATATCAAATACAAAACTTTAGAAAACAAAACTTATAGAAATGGAGTAGGAAACCCTACCTCAAAGAAAAACAACCCAAATGGTGAAAGACGAAGAATGAGTGCCCCAAATACAAGTGCCCTCCAAATCGCAAATGTTAATTAAAATGGAAGCCCTCGACTCACTCTATCTTTTTCATGAAGGATCTAGGGTGAAAAACTTCCCTAAGTGGATCAAATCTAAGAGAGAGGTGAGTAGGGAGAGAGAAGAAGTCGATACCCTAGGGTTTGGAATCAAAAGTAGAAATGAAAAGGACTGATCAAGAACCCGCTGCTGTGTTATAAACTGGACCAGGTCGCTCGACGCGAGCCTTTGTCGCTCGAGCGACCAGACACAGAAATCTAAACGCCGACGCCAAGGAAACCTTGCTCAAAGCCAACAACCACAACAAAGCTTGCTCGAGCGAAAGAAAACGTCCAGAATCTAAGCGAAGGAACTCAAATTCCTCAGGTATGTAATTAGATCACGCTCGACGAAGGAACCATCGCTCGCAGCGAATACACACTAACTCGCTCGGAGCGATAGAAAATCTCGCTCGATGCCAATGAATGCCAGAGCTTAACAGTCAAATTACTGGACGCCATCTCTCGCTCGAGCGAACCACCAACTCCCTCGCTCACGAGCGAAAGAACCAAAAACCCTGGACAGCAACACTTGGTTTCTAGAACCCAAACCCAACCTGAAACAAACCCTGCCACAACAATCCTAATAATTCCAAATGAGAAATATAAAGGACAATCAACAACAATTATACAATGATAGAATCTACGGAACCTGAGTCCCAGATACAATAATCAATTGGAAAAGAACCAGGGTCGCTATAGGCCTCCAGCAGTAGTCTTACTCAACTCCAGCTGGGGCAAACGATTTGTTTTTTTTTTCAAACCAAGCTGGACCTGAAATAAGAACCTTTTCATGCCTTTACTCCGTTTAGGCGTCTTAATGCTATCAAAGTTAAAACAGACTTCAGCAGTTCTACTCAGAGCATAATCCTTCAAACATCCGATCTTACTTAGCTCCAGGTGGGGACAAACAATTGTTTTCTTTTCAAAACCAACTGGGACTAAGTAGACCCTTACGAACTCCAGCACCACGCCATAACTCCACATATCCGTTAGCCACCACCGAGCACAATTTCGGCCGAGGTCTCCACAGTGCTTGGTCGGGGGCAAACAGTACAGTATCCACACCAAGATCAAGTTCAAGACCCCAAGGCCCCACAACGCTCGGCTGGGGGCAAGCGTCAGAATCAGACAGAACATCTAATTTAAAGGCAATACAATACAAAGAACCAGACCGAGCATCTAATTCGGACTACCCCCGCGAGGTCCCAACAGTGTCGGTCGGGGCATGTAGTATAGGAAACATTCAAACTATAGAAAGCCAAACAACATCAGATTGGCAAGTTCAAAAAGAAATTCTATCATACCAACAAAAGGCACAGATCGGCCTCATAACCAACAACAAAGAAAAGAAAAGAAAAAAAATTGTCTTGGCAATCGTGAAGAAAAACTCGTCATGGAGACCCGAGCCACAGTACATCAAAGCAAAAACGTTCAAAAGTTCTTTTTCAACATCATTTTCAATCAACAGCGGGTAACTCAGGAGCAGCATCAACATTTTTCCAAGGCCATCTGCGGGAGGAAAAGTAGAAGAGCTCAAACTTCTGGAAAGTAGCAGCCTCCTTAACCACATCTCCCGTGGCTTCAGTCTCTGGGGCTTCATCCTTAACATCCACCGTTTCAAGCGGCACATTCTTGTGTCCTGGGTTCTCTGTTTTAGTAGAATAAGCCTTCTGGGGAAACTTCGGCCCGGCAGAACAGCAAGGGTGGAAACAGTCTTCAAACCCAAGGATCTCGAAGGACGGGGACATCCTGAAACAGGGAAGAGACCTTCAGGCAACACAAGCGCAGCAGCCAAGGTCACTTGTCCAACCCTTCACCAAAGAGCTTATTCTCGCAGGCACATAGCACCTCTTCCTTATAGGCAGCCCCAGCTTTCGTCCACGTTGTTGGCACAATAGTTTGGCTTCCAGCGCAGAGCGCACTCGGCAACTATCACATGTACTAACAGCCTCCAGTTCGGCACTTTCCCCTCAGAGTTGAAGCCTGTGTCCTGATAGCAACGCCTCCTTCGATTTTTCAAGCTGAAGGCGACACAATCTTGTTTAAAAACAAAATGACTCTCCTCTCCACGCAGTTCGGCGTCCCCTCTTTCTCTATCTCCAAGCTTACCGTCAGTCTTTCAGCGTTCCATTGCGGCCTCCAGCACAGTCCTTTCTAGCCTCTTCAGCACTAAGTAATAGACAGATGCAATTCCTCTGGACGTTCAAAGGACAAACAGACAGAACTAAGAAAAAGAGAAGAACACGCAACGCAACAGTAAAGACAAGTAAAACAGGAAACACTTACAGCGGTCATCAATCTGAAGGGTCCCCTTCAGGATAGAAAATATCACGGGCCCATTGTTGGTCGAGCCATAATCAACCGGCATCAAACAAAAACTCTAGTTAAAATCAAAAAGCAAAATCTTGTGAAGCGACAAACTGAATCAGAATGTGGAAATAGGCCTGCCTTCATGCGATATTGGCGGCTCCCATTTCTTCAAACAGCAAATCATCCCTCGCGGATCCTCTGAACCTTTCCTCACTACTGCTTTGCAACCAGCCTCTCTTCTTCCTCCTCTTTTTCCCGCTCAGCGCAGTGACTGAAGCTGAGGGCTCGACAGCAGTCGCAGGGGTTCCCAAAGCTCCACCTCCATCATTTCACCTTCATAAAAGCCTCTTCACCTCGTCTTCTCCAGAGGGGTTTGCAAAGCATCGGAGGCTCCGAGGCTTCGGCCTCTAATGCCACTTAACACCCTTCTCTTTCGCCACAGACCCGCTCCCTGCGAAACTGGGGCAGGGGAAGGCGCTCTTTCGGAAAGTGCAACCCTGACTCTTGCGACGACTTGTGGACCAAAATGAGTGAGAAGATGTGTTAGTCTCGGTACGGGAATCAGAAAGGCAGCAGCGAGCCTCGCTTTTTTGGGAATAACAGAGCGGTAAGTAGACTGGTAGTTCCAATAACTCAAGGTGTAAGATACTTTCTAATACCTCAGGGCAGCTTTTATGGCTTCAGCATTCATCACTCGTTCGGCCTTCATTGGAAAAAGAGGACTCTCAAAAAAGAAGTGACACATCAGACAATAACCACCAAAATAATGTAAGGAATACAAAGGCATTGAAGGGAAGACCCCAAACTATGGGCTAGCCGTCTTTCTGGGGACATCCGTCAGACTGAAACTCAATTACCAGACGGGGAACTCCTAGTTTCGCACCGACTTGAAGGAAATCATCAATTGAGTGTTTACTCCAAGATCAGGTAAACCTGGCAACCATATGGCATCACAACAATGAGCGAGCACGCAGAATATGTGTTGTGGTCTTTTGTTATGGAGAAAGAGCTATACACCTAAGATATCCCATATGTCAGGTTCAACCCATCGTCTAATTGAGGGTAGAGAACACCTGCAAACAACACGGAAAGGTTCACAGATACTTGCACTTGGGTAGCTTGAGCACTTGATGCCAGAAACCGCGTACACGGGTCCAAGAGGAACGCGACCCTCCTCGACTATGGCCGCATGGGAAAAGCAACGATATTCCTCGTGCCCATCGCTTAGGCCGTCTACTTCGCAATGAGAGGGTAACGTGTTGGGAATATTAGTGAGTCCAGGCGGATACATAGCCATGGCCTCAGGGGTATCACTCAGTGGAACAAATTTTCCCCCATTCACAACCTAATGAGGCACAACGAGGTAGGACTCAGATAAAAAGTATGGAAATACAGACAAGCGAGTAGACCAAACAAGATGAATTTAAGGCAAAAAGAAGGCAAAAGAAGAAGAGTCGCAGAGGCTTACAAAAGATTAGAACAGTGGTAGCAATAGAAGATCAGCAGTGAAAAGTCCTGAGCAGAGCACCAACGAGACTGGTTCAGAGGAATGGGAAGAGTCCTTTTCTCTCTGCTTTGAAACTCTCTAGAGGAATGAAAAAGCAGATGAGGGGATTTGTATTGACAAGCCAGAGCATTAATTACACTAGCCGGCGCGTAGGTACACGGAGCACTACCTTCAGTATGGGATCGACGTACTATCTCTGCACATCCATCTCCATCGCACGTGTCATTAATGAAAGGACGCATGACCAGGAATTGCGTGTCAGGATTAAACCGTCACAAGGCAAGCTTGTCGTATTAATATACGAATATCGTACGCGACCTTGGGAAGCAGAAATAGCTCCCCCAAGGGACCTTAAGTGCGAGCTAGGGGGCAAATGAAGGGGCTAAACGTGAAATGGGTTGGGTCCAAGCCTTGGGCCGGCCCAATCCACTGAAGTCCAAATCCAAGTGGGTTGGAACATGAATATATGGGCAAACCAATTAAGCCCAACTTCAATGACCAACAGTCCACCCCAAGTCCTCAGACACCTTAAGGTGTCCAACACGCAGTGGAAAGGGCCTAGTCAGCCGTGGTGCTGGGTTGGGCCGAGGGACTGCGAGACTGAATCTACCGGCCGAAACAACAGAAAATAGGCCAAGCCCATGCAAAATTAACCTGGAAATGGACAAGCCATCTCCAATGAGTGATCCTGTAAAAGGTTGAGAACAAGGCATAATGATGCCGAGCTGAGGAAACATAACGGATACCGCCGAGCTGAGGAAACCTCGCAAGGGAAACGTGGAAGCTGTGAACGTTGTATGTAAGGTTATTGCACCCTGACACTACATCAAGCTGGTCCCCTAACTAGAATCACGGAAGTTGTTGAGCCAAAGAATGTAGTTTGTTATCCAGCATGACTACAATGAGTATAAAATGCTTATATTTGCAACTAACAGGTGTCCACCACGTGAGCAAATGCCAAAAACAGGACACTGGCAGCATCCAAGCTCCAGAATCCCCTGAGAAGCAAGCAAAGGAACAACTATTATACTACATGAACTTCCATTTGAAAGTAACTAAATAGAACTAAACTATTTCAAGCAAAAACCATACTCAACTACCCTTCTCCGATCCCTAATTCCCACACCGGAACGATCATTCCGCCCAACCCCAGGACCAGGGTAGCTTTCCTAACGTGCCTCTTGTCGCCAGGAACTTTCAATCCCTGGATAGTTCCAACCGCGTGCAGAGCCCCGATCTACTTTCATCTGTGCGGAAATCCAAGTGCACACAGATGGTAGGGTTCCTCACAGCAATACAGCCTTACAAGAGATAGCATAGAACCCAAAAAGACAAAGATAGTTCGGTTGACAAAGCATATCCCTTCCAAATGAATGAACATTAATAAATCCAATTGACCCAACTCACGTCAAAAATACCTTTCATCATCTAACTAACACACTACAAGGGAAATCATCCATGACAAGAACCTTAAGGTTTCATGTTAGAGATCAAAGAGGCCACTGTGCAAATGCAAGCACAACAGAGTCAATGCAGTGCCTGCATTGCTAAAGAAATCATTTCCTGTTTGGTTTTTAAATTAAAAAAAACTGTTTTTCAGTTTTTTTGCTTTATCTGCTTTTGTTTTGTTCTTTAATAATTTTTATAAGTTATTTTTCATAATTTTTTTTAACTTATTACATACGCTTAATCTGATTACTCAAAAGTAAAGTATTTATGAAAAAAGTTAATTGAGACCCCAAAAAAAAAAAAACCTACCACTTTTTTTTTGCTTTTTTTTTTGCTGGTTTTTATTTTTTTTTTCTTTATTTTTTGGATTAATATACTTTTACCTTCCTTGCAGTTTAAGGCCAACAAACACATTTAAACCCTCCTTGAAGTTTTAAAAAATATGCGCTTAACCTCACTTATGTCTAAGGTAAATGAAGCTAAACTCTTGTTAAGAAATTTACAAATGTCTTATACTACCTCCACCCTTTTTTTTCCTCAATTTTTCTTAAATCAATGCCAGCATCACTACAAACTCTCATCTCTCTCTCTTAAAAAATTATACCACATCACAAACCCTTTATCCAAAAAGCCCAATCATTAACCAATTACACTACCAAACCCACAGCCCATCTTGTTCTTGTTGGACAATCTTTCAACTGTATTTAAAAAGATTTAATTCCTGTTGTGTACAAAACAACAACAAGAATAAAAGAAATCAGAGAAAATGAGAGAATATGTTGATTCAAAAATCAAACTCGAAATAAATAAATAAATAAAAAACAATTTTTATTTTGTTAACAAAACAAAATTAAAATCTGAATAAATAAACAAATAAAAACAAACACTGAAAGTAATTAAATAACTTACTTGATTTAATTTCCTGAATTTTTTTCTGATCAAGTCGATGTTTAACACTGGTGTCCCTTAGACAATTCCGTCCTCTCCACGGTGCTTTTCAGAATTCGGAACGTCCTATCTCCCAGGATGAAATGATCTATCCCACAAACAATGCAAGCACTACTAACTGTTTGCCTACCGAACACACTAAGTTGTTACATCTTTTTCTTTCGGAAATAAAAATGCAGGCAAAGATGAAGAAATAGAAAACAGAAGTGAAATTACGAAATTTCTGAATGCAAAACCCTCAAATGAGGGTTAGGTTCCTATTTTTATAGATGTGAAGTGGCCTCTTGGTTTTTGATTAACAGGTATGTAGCTCTTGTTTGAATTATAAGAACAGGTATCATACTGTTGGGTTTTTGAATTCAAACAGATTTTGAATAAATTCAAACAGATAGTAAACGGGAAGGCCCTGTTTGGGTGTGCAACTAATTCCAAAACAGTTTATTTCTGTTTTGAAACGGGAAGGGCCCTGTTTGGATGAAACAAAAAAAAATCCAACACCAATTTAATTTGAATTATGGATTTTTATTTTAAATAAAAAATAAAATTAAATTCAAATATTTTTGGCCCAAAAAGATTAGAAGCCCAACCCAACACACACCACGCACTCGCGGCCCAGGCCCAGGCCCAGGCCCACCCGACGGAGCACGCGGAGCGCGCGTGTGAGTAGATTTTTGGGTCCAATGGGTCCTAGCCCATTTTGCCCATAACTTCTCCCTCTAACACTTGGGTACCCCTTGGGGCAACAACCCAAGTATCTCACCTAAGCTTATAAACAGCCTTTCAAAACCTCCTAACACAAATCAATGTGGGACAAGCCAATTTATACAACCTTAAGGAATTTCCACCAAAACTCCATTTCCATGGAGCCACATTTGGCTTCAAATTTTCCCATTCCACTTCGGTATGTTTTGAGCAACAAATATCCAACGTGAATCACAACGCGGCAATAGAACGCGTTACCGAACTTTGGACCGAGTAAAATCGCACTCAGGGCCACCTAAAAAATAGACCGAACTTAGAAAAAAATTCCTGATTTTATCCAGATTTTATAACCATTCCACAGCTTCTTTCCCTTATAGAAATAATCCCATATAGACGCTTATGCCGTTTCCTTCAACTTTCCAAAAATGGTAAAACTATTTCTGGATTTGAATGCTGGGTTCCTGACTGACTTCAAGTAAATCAGAAACAATTTTGAATTCTCTAACTTTACAAATAAACAAACAGCTGAGCCCGCATTGAAGATGCCTGCTGTGTCTTAAGTTAACATTCATAAAAAAAATTACAATAAAAAAAAAAACTCTTAAGCTTTTTACAAATATTTTATTTTTAAGACATTAAAAGGGAAAAAAATTTTAGTACAAATATGAAGAAAGTTTACTAAAAATAACTAAAAGAAATGAAAATTTAAAAAAAAGTAATCAAAAACTAACCAAACACATACCACGACACCTTTCTTCTGATCTCCATTATATTAGTTTTTTTGGTGAGAAAATCGCAAAAGAAGTATACGAATCCATTGGGCTTCCAAAAATGAACTATTGTGATGACCTAACAGCAGGAGGAAGCAATCAAACTACTAGAATGGCAAGGAATTGCAACCAGCAATTTACCAATTTCAGCTAAAGTTACTTATAGAGTCCACCTTATATAAGAACAGGGCAAGCCCTAACATTCATGGGGCTTAGGTAGGTTTGAAAGTGTGGCCCCCTATTATATAATCTTTTTTATCAAAAAATTATAGATAAAACATGATAAGTTACCAATAATTTTTTTATTATTTAGTAGCTACAAAATTTCCTTACATCATATTATTAAATTTTTTTCATATATTAAGATAGCGAAAAAAATCATTAAACAAATACCTCAAAAGAGTAAAAATATGTCTTCTTGTTTTATAATTTAGGCAATAATCAACACAAACCCACTAATTCACTGATATCTGATAACATAAATAATTACGTTATTCGTAACATATGATATCTAATACCACAATCATAATTCACACAAATTACAATCCACTATTATTATGACACAAAACACCAAATTTTTATTGGAAAAAATGAGAGAAAAAACTAAGAGCAAAAATTTTTTTAATATAAATATGAGACAGAAAGAGGGCAAAAAATTAGGGCAACAAAATTTAAGGAAAAGAAATAGGGTAATTATTCAATTATAATATGATAAAGAGAGATTGCCAAACAAAATTAAAGACTAAAATATTTATTCTAAATTAAATCTTGACATTAGACTCTAATTGTACTATTATATCCATATATATTTTTGTTCGGACACTAATTATATAAATTTTTAATTGGCCTAAACATGATTATATATAATATAAT
>NW_021027084.1:1254760-1280020 GCF_004153795.1 Camellia sinensis | reverse complement strand
CTTTTTAAAATTGGCCCAACAGATTTTTTTGAGCAGGCTTTTAGATTGGGCCCTCATCAATAAAAACAAATATTAGGCTTGAACTTTAATGTAATAATAAAACTAACAAATTTGGGAGGCCTAATGTCACGACCCAAACTCGGTCTCTATAGGTTAGCATCGTAATGACCAGCTAATCCTAACGATTACGAATGCATATGAAAACAAATTTCATAATATAAGGGACTAGCGGAAGCAAATATTAAAAAATACAATGTTCATAGAACTGTACACATATTATGTGGAACAGAACAAATTTAAACTTATATTTACATAGAAATGACGTTAGCCCGTAACATACAAAAGGATACAATGAACTTGTCCAAAACAAAGAAAAAGAAAAAGAAAACTTAAAACTTGTTCATGAACACAATCCGGGAACTTGACCACAAAAAGACTTCTGGAACATTCTCGAGAGGCGCACAAGTTGGCTGACACAAACCGATCCAGACTGGAAGTCCAAGTCTGTCACACGTCTTAATCACCTATACTCATAATAATAAACAGTGAGTGGAGCCAATGAATAACAGAGTAAAGGTTTAATGAATGATGTTCATAACAGAATTCAGAAATCAGAATTTAGATCAGAACAAATTCATATACATTTCAGCTTTGTAAGTAGTCAAACGTGCGTTACATCCATTGAGCTAACAGATCAGATTGTCATAAAGACCTAATATACGAGCAGATGGTCCATAAAGACCCATATACAGTAGCAGATAAGTGGTTTATGCATAACCAATTCCATAAATGGAACCCAAGTGAAACCTTGGTACGCGGGTAACCAGATAATAAGATACACATGATGCTAAGAATGGCCAGCGATACATTTTCAGAAAAATTCAGAACATTCACTTCATAATTCACAAAAATAGCATTTTAGAAAACATTATATCAGTCAGAAATACTTAGAGTCCAAAACACAGCCTTTCACCAGAGTTGTTACATCAGATGCTTCCCAAAGTGAATTGGGCGAATTAGATAGATCAGATGGACTATGGCGCGTGACCTACAACAAACACGTGAAGATACACATTGAAAACACACGCTCGGTAACACTTAACTTATTACATTTCTTTCTTAGGTGTGTTTCTAACCCTTATCCCTCATTATTGTACTAAAATCATGGCTTAAGAAGCCTTAGAATGCAATGAAGATGAACAATGTAACTTTAACCACTTTGCAAATTTCATAAATAGGCAGTTGCTCGAGCGGGCAACTTTTGGTTGACTCGAGGCGGCTGTGAAAAGTCTATAAAGTACTGAGAGATCTCATTTTACGGCTCAGCCAACATATTAGTGCTCGAAGCCAGATCGAAAATAAAGGTGGTCGCTCAAGCGCGTATCGCCGATTGCTCGAGCCAACCATCAACTCTGCAAAACTTCTGAGAGCCTAAGAAATTGTTACCACTCCGAGCGATGGTTTTCTTCGCTCGAGCAAACTATGAACTTGGGAATTTCCAGATTCTGTGTTCTAAGTTCCAAACTCAACTTTAACACATCAAAATTGGCCAAAACTTGAGAAAACACTTGAAAAAACTTGTATAACTCATGAATTGAAAGATCATTTCGCAAATCCAAGCCCTCAAAACATGCCAATTTCTCAAAACCAACCCTTAAACTTAATGTAATACTATACATGCTGCATTGTTTTTGAAGTTCAAAACTCTTTGAAAATCATGACAAATGAGATGTTTTGTACAAAATCATGTGATTTCTCAAATTTAACAAAATAATTCCATGCATGTGAAGATATGAGGCTTGGAATTCAAAGCTCAACTTTCCTGAATTATGCATGCCAGCTTATGATGATCTAAAATTCTACATTTTAACTTTATTTCTCATGCTAGTCTCTTTACTTCATCTTTTCCGTTTGTGTTTATACTAGTTTATGAGTTAAATTCTTACCTTCATCTTGGCCATGTAACAATTCCTTGAGTTTTCCAAGCCAATTCCTTAATCTTTTCCCTTCATCCTCTTCTCCCTTGAATTGATCTCTCTCCGAGCAAAGAAGTGCGTCTGCATAAAAACCTGAAAGAGTTGATTGTACGCTCGAGCGTAGGTTGCGTGGCTCGTGTGAAGCCACTTATAGAAATCACGTGAGACAAGGTTCTCGCTCGAGCGAGCTTCACAGTCCAGGATTTCTATAAGTATTTGTTTTACTCCAAAACTAGGATTAGGTTTTTTAGATCTACTTTGAGGTTTTCTTCTGGAGTATTTTTGTGAGTTTTCCTTGTTAAATTGAGTGAGTATTAAACTCATGAATTGACAAGCACATATCAAGGAGATTGATTGAATACATACAAGAGTGTTATTCTTCGGTGGATTTCGAAGATTCAAATGTGGAGTTTCAAAGGAGTTTGATTCTGTACGTAGTTGTTGATTCGACAAGTGAAGTTGTGGATTCAAATTTCAGATTAATCAGTTCCGAGACGAAGGCTTGGTGAAAGAGTTACAGAAGGTTTGAAGACAAATTGACTGAGTTGGGTAATTTGTGTGTTATCTTTGTAATCTTTCTTTCTTCAGTAGTGGATTGATTAGTGGCGTTTCGCCCGTGGTTTTTGATTACAATTGAAGGTTCTTCAATTGTGGTTTTTTCACGTAAAAATCGTTTGTGTCGATTTATTGTTTATTTCGAAAACAACAGTCTAAATCACTTTCGTACGAATCACTTAGGATTTTCACTTCTTATGCTTGAGCGGTTAGCCTCTGCCTGCAAAACTTTTGAGAGGGTGTCATTGTTCGCTCGAGCGGTAACTTGCTCGCCCGAACAGTCTCACTTTTTGTGTTTGGTCGCTCGAGCGATGTTTTGGTTGCTCGAGCTATCTGCGCGTATATCAGTCTGTAAAAGTTACTTTTTGGATCACTTTTTCATCTCTTTCTCTCTCTAAACATTTCGAAAACCTAGATCTACTCTCTCTCTCTCTCTCTCTCTCTCTTTAAAACTCACCTACCTCAAATACACCCTCGCCCTTTGATCTCTTCACCATTGTCCTTTAGAGAAAAAGGTATAGCTCACCTAGGGCTTCATTTTAATCTGAAAAGTTCGTGTTTTCGTCAACGTTGAGTTTTGGGGCGTTTGGGCTTTCTCCTCTTCTAGAGTTGAGGTAGGGATTTTCTTAACGGTCTGCATGTTGTTTAGCTTCATTATATGTTATTTTTGTTAGTTATGAGTTTTCAAAAAAAAAAAAGGATATATATATATATATATTTATTAATGCACAAATTTGGGAAAAAAACACTTATTTTCAGTTGTGGTTTGGGATTGATAACCTGGTGGTTGTTGTGTTATGTATTTTTGAAGAAAACGTTTGGTTTTAATGGGTTTTCAAAGGTTAATAAAAAAACTAGGGTTTTTGATGCTTTTATGAAAATGAATGGAATTAGAATCGTTATGGGATTTTGGTTGAAATGTGGTTTGGTTGAGAAATGTTTTGAAATTATAAGAAAATACCAAGTATTATTTACTTCTTTGAAATGGTGGTTTTATTGGAAACGATATGAATGGTTTTGAGAAAATTTTATATTTTTGGTGGAGATTCACAAGACACGTGAGGAGTGTGAATGATGTTTTTGGAATCATGAGATTTTTGTATAAATTATTGGGATTCTGATTTGGTTATGATTTTGGAATATTATTATTGTTGTTATCTTTTAATTAGAGATAATTGTTTTGGCAACTGGTGGAGGGTTGTATTGATAGTTGTAGAAATTGCATGTGGATTAGGGAATGGAAATATTTACAAATCATACATTGCATTGTACATATCATGAATTTGCAATTGAAGATTTCAATGTTTCGAAAAATGTATTATTGTGTTGAGATACATGTATTGTATCATTGAAAGGGGAAATAAAATGGTGAAGCTATGAGGGGGTGTTAAAGTCGAATTAAGTTGGCTTGTGTGTCCTTTGTGTAAGACCTAAAATCTGTGTGGTAGGTGTCGAGCCTTCCGGTTAATACCGATAAAAATGGCATAGTGACTTGTATAGTTACTATTATGAACACTGGCTCTGGAGATTTATTCATTATATTTACCACTTGATTGTTTGGAAAGAACATTGTTGATTTGGAAAGATGTTTTGGAAATCTTGCATTACATTGTTTCAAAGAGGGAAAATTGCATGTTTTATCATGACATTTCATATGCATACATCTTATGACATTGTTATGCTTCTTTTATGTCATTAAGTTTATTTCTATTGGACTTTATGCTCACCCTACGAGGGAAACCACTTTTAGGTGAACTGGTGTCCCTCTGCCAAGGTGATGTCCTGGGAGGGCCTTAGAGCTTGAGGCTCGTATTCATTGCTTTCTTGGTTATTGTTGTAATTTAAGCCACGGGCTTCTTTGTATTGAGTTGCAACTCATTTGCTGTAATAGGGCAAAGCCCTAGAAATGTGTAGCCTTTAAGGCATTAACTTCTAATAATTTAGTTTTATTCATTATGGGTGCAATTCATGTTATAGAACTAAAAGAATGTATTAAGGCATGTATTGGAAGCGATGTTGTATAATCATGTTGTTGTTGTGTTCTGCATGTTAGCAATATTATAATGGAGTGGAATGCCTATTTATTTTGGGACATTACAACTTGGTATTAGAGTGTATCGGGTTAGAATACTTAGGGTACGTGGGAAGTGGTTTTTACCAC
The DNA here is from genome assembly GCF_004153795.1 of Camellia sinensis. Taxonomy (NCBI): domain Eukaryota; kingdom Viridiplantae; phylum Streptophyta; class Magnoliopsida; order Ericales; family Theaceae; genus Camellia; species Camellia sinensis. The sequence continues at coordinate 1,275,328 of NW_021027084.1, read as the reverse complement.
AACCGGTTTGTGGCTAAGCACTTTTGTGGAATGCATTGTGTTTTTAATGCTAGAGTGTATGAGATTTTGTTGGGGGGCACAATTAGAAGTGTGCTGAATTTGTTATGTTTGTTTTGATTAGGATGTTTAGGCAAGGAAGTGACGACTTTCCTCCTTCCACACAGGAAGAATTGAGGAAGCAATTTCTGGAGTTGCGCCAAGGTATTACACCTTTGGCATAATTTGAGGCATGGTTTACCAAACTTTCGAGGTTTGCTCCGGAGTTGGTCGAAACTGAGGAGCTCTATTGTGCAGAGTTTAAGAGTAAGTTATGTGATGACGTTTGGGGAATGATTGTCGGGTCTTGGCATAGGAATTATCATGCGCTTGTGGAAACGGCGGCCCATTTGAAGGCCTCAGTCCTGGTCATGGGGCAGGGTGGGGAGGAGGCCACATCAGCAACTCCTGCAATTTGGAGTCGTGGTAGACCTAATAAGAACCAAAGGAGAAGGGCAAAGTTGTTGCCCTAACCAATAGTTACACTAATGAGATCATCTAGCCAACTAGGACTTGGGGTGATCGAGTGCTCACAGGAGGAGCAGTCATTGGGATCCTTAACAGTTCAGACTTCAAACCAGTCACGTATTCGGGGACCACCTATTTGCTATGCGTGTAATCAATCAGGTCATACTAGGCATTTTTGTACGCAATCATGGACTTCATTGGGTGTTTTGCAATCTAGTCGGGTTCAACCTTATCTGTCCAAGCAGGGGCGATGCCAATGCCAAAATCGAGTAAGCCAGTTTTCAAGAGCCTTTGGATGGTCGAACTTTTATCCTTGGAGTGGGAAGATTCCTGTTTGTTTCACGTGTGGCCAGCTGGGTCGCGTCTGTTGCTCTTGTTCTTGGCGTCAGAATTCTGAAAGTGTTTCGAGGGTTGAGAATGACCAGTCTCGACAGTCTGGTTAGAAAGGTGATAGTGGTGTTGGCGGAGGGATGGCTGTTTTGGTAGTTAGTTTTGGTTATACCTTGTTTTGTGACTGGAGGGAAAATGGTTGTAAGTATTATGTGATTGTTTTGTTTTGTAACCTGTAAAGTGTGGAATGTTGTAATATTATGACTTTTGTTTATATACGTATGTATGGTGGGTTGTTTATTTTTATGAGTTAGGTAGTGATTTTGAGTTTTTCTTAATGTGATGAGTTGTGGAATTTGGAAATCTTCATATTGATGGGTATGAACTATTGCATTTTGACTTCGGAATGTGATGGTCAGAGAGCCTTATTTTGACTAGAGATTGTTTGCTATGTTAAATAATTTGTGCTTGGTTGAAATTGATTTAGAATAGGTGGACGTTAGAGTTGGTTATGGAAGACGGGTATTTTGAGGGTCATTGTGACTAGTTGGGACATTGTGAGGGTGGAGTTATACCAGTGAGTATGTTCAGCTTAGTTGATGTTGGCTATTGGCTTAGGATAAAAGTATAAGTTTTAATTTATTACAGTGGAGGCTTCTTGGGAGAGTAGGATGGTTGTGTCTTGTAGTGACAGGAGCAGTGTTATTGTCGGATGCATGTGGTTTGCAGTGGGTAGTGAGCCTATCATGGACCTTATCGGTCTTCAGTGTGGTGTGGTGTGGTTGTATGTGATTTGCGTTGGGGGGTGTATATTGTTCTGCGAAGGGGAGTTGTTTGTTTTGGCCTCGAGAAGTCCACTTCGAACTTAAGAGGGTGTGGGAGAGGTTGTAGAACCACATATAGGAGTGTTTGGTGTTGTAATATTGTTGTTTTGGTGCTAAGAGAGGAGAGTGGTTGCATAGATTAAGTGTTTGAGTCTAATGGGTCGGTGTAGGGTAAGGTGTTGTTGTCATCATACCAAGAAGTGAGTTAGATGAATAAGTGTCCTTAGTACATCTTTAAGAATTCCTTATCAGGTCATTAGGAGTTGGTAGTATTGGTGTTTGGAGTAGTTAAGAGTGATTGACGTGAAGGTGCCTTGAGTTTCATTTTTGGAAATTTCTTCCTAGTCTATTAAGGGCAGTTAGTTTCGTTTTGTGGTAGTTATCATATATTGGCAGTATGCGAGAGTGTGTTGATGTGGTTGGTTGTGTGTTTCTTGTACTAAATGTAGAGTCCTTTTTGCAAGCTTTGTTTGTGGAATAGGAGTACTTTGTATCTGTGCAGTGAGGGTTGTGATCCCGGGATGTTGACTCCTTGTTTGATTAGAATCAAGAGGTATGATAGTTCGTAGTAGAGCAGTTCATATCATAGGTATATTTTGAGTTGGGTGGTAGTGAGACACTAGGAGAATTAAGGGAAGTATTAAAAGTAATTATAAGAGCCGAGTACGTGTTAAAGTGACCTTTTGTCCTAGGTTGACAGGATCCTTTGTACGTTCGAGATTGAGTGCAAACTCCTTTTTTTGGCTTGGTTAAGTTGTCCTTTCTTTATAAGAACGTGTGGATGGCTTGTTAGTATGTGAGCTGTTTAGACCCTTTCATGATTAGTTAAGTTTGAGAAGTGTGAATTTTAGGTTCATGAGGTGAAATTCTAAGAGGCGTTGGATTTGAGGGAAGGCGGTGAGTTGAGGTAGTGGATGATAAGGAGTTCAAGTGTGTTGTTATTGAGGAAAGTCAAGGTAGTGACCGATACCTAGGGTAGAAATTTGGCACAGTGCATAGTGAGTGTAGTCCTTTCTTGGTATTCTTGTGAAGCGGGGCGAATTAATCCTCAGGTGTTTTTAATCTTGTGTATATCTTAAGATCATTTGTTCAGAGTGTTATCCGGGTATGCATTTTGATCAGTGTTGTTAGTCCTTAGGTGGAGAAGATTGTGGTAGCTTGTTTTGCTAGAAAGGGTGTAGTTACGGGTGGTTAATGGATGTCATCGTTGTGGTAATGGAATGTAATTTTCGGGTGATTTTCTATTGTTGTTTAACTTCTTGTTGTCATGTTTGACATGTTCTATTTCCATGTCGTAACAAGATTACCATTTTATTTTTGAAATGACTATGTCATTGGTCGAGTGATGGTTGGGAGCGTTATCAATTGAAGTCTTTTGGAAAGGAAATTGGGAACTAAAACTTTTCTTGTTGGAAATTTAGTTGTTTTAAACTGGTAGTGGGTTTGTGTAATGCACCTAGGTAAAAAGGAGATTTTGAATTTGTGTGGGCGGGTAGCCCGAGGTTGGTTTCGGGAGTTGTCTTGTAGATGTTGTGGTTTGGGTCTTGGCGTAACTGTGGTGTTGTTTTTGTGGCAAACAAGACAAACAGGAACAAAAGTTTATGATGGGTCTTGGTTGTTTTCAATTCCAGAATTTTGGTGTGCCTGTTGTGGCAAGCTTTGTTTATATAGTAAAAGTTGTAACTTAGAATTCATGATGGGTACTAGGAATGGTTTTATTCTCTTTTGTGTGTGGTTGTGTTCCTCAGCGTAGTTGGGTTATTGTGGGTTAAAATTTTGCCTTTTGAGAGGTTTTGCTTTGGAAATGTCTACGTCGTCATGTGAAGGGAAAGATGAAGATTTTGAGTGAATAGAGTATTTAGGGTGGTTTTTTGAGTGGAGGTGCTTTTGGGTTTGAAATAACCTAGTGTGATGTGTGTTTGAATTTCCTTGCTTGAAGTGTTATTTGTACCTTGTTTCGTGTTAGCGTCGTAAGTGATTTTGATGAGTTTCCTTACGTGGTTATAGCTTGAATTTCATTTTACTTTATCGCATTTTACTTTATCGCATTACTATTGAGAAGGAGGTGGTCATGGTTGAGTAGTTTGTGGTGTTATGGCTTTTGGGAAGCATTGTTGTGGTTGTGATTGTGTATGTGCGTGTTGTGGCGTTGTTTAAATTTCAGGGACGAAATTCCATAAGGGTAGAAGGTTATAATGATTTTGGTTTAGATCCAACCCGTTTATTATTTTGGATCCAGGATTTCTATTCTTGAATGGTTGTTCATATCTTTATTCATTCTATTTCTTGTTGAGTTTGGTTGTTTGGATGTCGTTGTTGCGTTTGGAACAGGCTGTGAGTTGTTTTTTTCAATAGAATTGTTGCCCAGATTTTGGTCAGTTTGCTCGAGCGGTCCTTTGTTCGCTCAAGCGGTCTTTGAGAACTTTCAGTATTTTTGCAGTTTGAAAAGATACTGGAAGGGTAGCGATTAAGATTAACGAATCTACCCTTGTCCCGTTATGAACTAGAACGCTGAATGTCGGTGGCCTATGGAGTGCGCGCATTGATGAGGTCGCCTCGGGAGTGCGGTGCACTCCTGAGTGATTAAAAATGGAGTACGAGATTCCAATTGTGTGTCAAAAAGTAACTCAACTCTGTCCATTAGACGTGGCCGGAGGAGTGTGAATGTCAACTAGACTATTCTTTAACACTAAGGGAGAGGGTAGAACGTTGGCTGAGCTGGACTCAGTAATGAATCAAGGTGGCGAACCTCCCCGTACGGGAGGTAGGGCATCTGCAGCATGTGAGAGGCGCCACTCTCTGTGTCGACGAAGCAGGTCATCGAGAAAGGAGAAGCGCCAACGGGAGAGCTCCCCTCGTTTGCGAAGTTAGGCCAGTGAACTGCCACGCCCATTGAGCTTTTCAGTTTTCATCAAGAACAAACTAATGACGGAGGCAGACTCTATCATCTGCGATTTGAACGTGGCAGTCGAATTTGCACGACAGATTTTTCCGCCAGAAGTCCAGTAGTCGATGGTTGGTCGACCTGACTTCGAGGTGTTTCGAGAGGGCATTTATGGAGCGGTGTAAGGGCTGTACACCGCCTATGAAATCAGCATGCGCCTTCATACCGCGCGACGTGAAATAGAGAAGAAAGATGAACATATTCAAAATTTGGAAGCTTGCGCGGAAACGGCTGAGCGTGAGCTGAGGAAGGTTAAAGCCGCTCAGACACAACCAACTGGACAAGCTAACCTGATTGTGGAAGAAAGGGTGACTCAATGACTTATCAGTTATGCACTTGTCGACCGTGATACGGTGAGCATGTTTGTGATGGAGGCCATAAAGGGCAGGGCTTATGAAAAAGGCTTCCACGATGGCCGAAAAGTTAGGATAGAGAAGACTAAGGAAAAGCTCGCCACGGCAGAGGCTCTCCGAGAAAAAGTTGTTGATTCGGCGTCGACATTATATCAGAGTTGTCACTTTCCCTTTGAGGCTTTTGAAAATGAGAAGAGCGACGACGAAGGGGAAGCCAAATAGAATTTAAACATATTGTAACGCTCTGTCGTAGATTAGTAGCGAATTATGCATTATTAATCTAATAAGGCGAATTATTTGACATGTCGGCATGTTATTTCATTTAATGTGTAAACATATTATCAATCTTTTTCTATCTTCCATCAAATGCGTTTATGCTTGTTAATTACATAGGACACGCGTGTCGAATTACAATGACAACTTGACCCAAAAGTGTCGTTCAGTGATGAGGCTCCGAATTCGAAGTCATTTTAACTCGGCCAGTCGTGAAATCCACGGCGGGCATCTGAATTCGGTGCAAACGTGACCTGCACGGATGGGGCTCCGAATTCGGAGGCTTTTTTGTCTTGGCCACTCGTGACATGCACGATGGGCGCTCCGAATCCGGAGTCTTATTCAGCCCAAACGTGACCTACATGGATGGGGCTCCGAATTCGGAGGCTTTTTAATCTTGGCCAATCGTGTCATGAATGGAGGGCGCTCCGAATCCGGAGTCTTGTTCGGCCCAAACGTGACCTGCACGGATGGGGTTATGAATTTGGAGACTTTTTAATCTTGGCCAATCGTGTCTTGCATGAAGGGCGCTTCGAATCCGGAGTCTTGTTCGGCCCAAACGTGACCTATACGAATGGGGCTCCGAATTCGGAGGTTTTTTAATCTTGGCCAATCGCGTCATGCACGAAAGGCGCTCCAAATCCAGAGTCTTATTCGGCCTAAACGTGACCTGCACAGATGGGGCTCCGAATTAGGAGGCTTTTTAATCTTGGCCAATTGTGTCATGCACGGAGGGTGCTCCGAATTCGTAGTCTTATTTAGCCCAAACGTGACCTGCATGGATGGGGCTCCGAATTCAGAGGCTTTTTAATCTTGGCCAATCGTGTCATGCACGAAGGGTGCTCCGAATCCGGAGTCTTGTTCGGCCCAAACGTGACTTGCATGGATGGGGCTCCGAATTCAGAGGCTTTTTTGTCTTGGCCACTCATGACATGCACGAAAGGCGTTTCGAATCCGGAGTCTTATTCGGCCCAAAAGTGACCTGCACGGATGAGGCTTTGAATTAGGAGGCTTTTTAATCTTGGCCAATCGTGTCATGCACGAAGGGCGCTCCGAATCCAGAGTCTTATTCAGCCCAAACGTGACCTGCACAGATGGGGCTCCGAATTCGGAGGCTTTTTAATCTTGGCCAATCGTGTTATGCAGGAAAGGCGCTCCGAATCCGAAGTCTTGTTCAGCCCAAACGTGACCTGCACGGATGGGGCTCCGAATTCGGAGGCTTTTTAATCTTGGCCAATCGTGTCATGCATGAAGGGCGCTCCGAATCCAGAGTCTTATTTAGCCCAAATGTGACCAGCACGGATGGGGCTCCGAATTCGGAGGCTTTTTAATCTTGGCCAATCGTGTCATGCACGAAGGGCGCTCCGAATCCGGAGTCTTATTCGGCCCAAACGTGACCTGCACAGATGGGGCTCCGAATTCGGAGGCTTTTTAATCTTGGCCAATCGTGTCATGCACGAAGGGCGCTCCGAATCCAGAGTCTTATTCAGCCCAAACGTGACCTGCACAGATGGGGCTCCGAATTCGGAGGCTTTTTAATCTTGGCCAATCGTGTCATGCACGAAGGGCGCTCCGAATCCAGAGTCTTATTCAGCCCAAACGTGACCTGCACAGATGGGGCTCCGAATTCGGAGGCTTTTTAATCTTGGCCAATCGTGTCATGCACGAAGGGCGCTCCGAATCCGGAGTCTTTATTCGGGAGACTTTTGAATTGAGTTTCACAATGAGTAAATAGCAAACTTTGTATTGCAAAAGCGAAATGTATACATAGTGAATCACTTAAAACAGGTATCATGCCCCACAAGTTGGGTTCAATGATAGAATTTACGCAAATGCGAGGAATTCCAAGGGCGTGGCAGATTCCTCCCAGACATGTCTTTGAGCCGATATGCCCCTGTTCCTGTGATTGAGTCGATCTGATAGAGGCCGTCCTAGTTGGGACCCAATTTTCCATCAGCCGGATTCCTGGCAATTGGAAGCACTTTCTTCAGGACCAATTCGCCTGGTACATAGCGGTGTAGCTGAACTCGTTGATTATACGACTTAGCGAGCTGCTGCTGGTATCGTGCCATGGACGCAAGGGCACGATCTCTTCGTTCTTCAATCAGAGTTAGATCCAATGCCAACATCATGTTGTTTCGGCCCATATCAAAAGCTTTTGATTTCAAGGTTGGGAGGCTGATCTCCAAGGGGATGATTGCTTGATTTCCAAAGCACAAAGCGAATGACGTTTCCCCAGTGAACCGTATTGGAGTAGTGCGATGAGCCCACAATACACTCGGCAATTGTTCGACTCATCTGCCTTTAGCTTTCTCCAGCCTCTTCTTGATGCCGTCCAAAATGGCTTTGTTGGAGGCTTCGGCTTGGCCATTACTCTATGGATAAGCCGGGGTGGAGAAATAGGGTCGAATTTCGTATTTACTGCATAGCTCTCAGTAGACACCGCAATCAAAATGGATACCATTGTCAGAAATAAGTTCCTTTGGAATGCTGAATCGTGTTATGATATTTCTCTATACAAAACGCTTCACATCGTTATCTCGAATGTGTGTCAATGCCTCCGCTTTGACCCATTTTGTGAAATAATCCGTCGCGACAATCAAAAATCCCTTGTTGCCCGGGGTGCGAGGCAATGGTCTGACGATGTCAAGTCCCCATTGGACGAACTACCAAGGATTGGTTATAGAGCTTAACTTTTTAGCAGGCAAATGGGTTAAAGGGGAAAACTTCTAGTATTGTTCACATTTCTTGACATAACATTCGGCTTCAGCTTTCATTTTCAGCCAATAATACCCCTGAGTCACAGCCCGATGAGCCAAAGAGCGCCTGCCAGAATGGGCACTGCAACTTTCTTCATGTATTTCAGCCAGGAGTTCCTCGACTTTATCTGGATGGACGCATTCTAGGTATGGACCGGAGAGAGATTTTTTGTAGAGCTTTCCTCACGAATCCAAGTAGTATCGCAGTGCTTTGTTTCGCAGCTTGTGCGTTTCTTTCTTATCCGGCGAGAGTTGTTCGGAAGATAGGAATACAGCGATAAGGTCCATCCAACTCGGACCTAATTCTATGACATTGTCCTGGACTGCCTCAGAAGGGCCAATACTCAGCTCAGGGATGAATCCCACTTCAATTGTCCATTTAATCTCTGAGTTAATGGCAGAGGCTAAGCAAGCCAGGGTGTTTGCATGTGTGTTCTGATCACGGGTTATTTGGTTCAATTCATGATGGTCAAATTTGGCCAGCCAGGAATTTTCCGTTTTCATGTAAGCTGCCATACGGTCGTTTTTGGCTGCGTATTCCTCTTTCAATTGGTTGATGACTAGCTTTGAATCGCAGAAAATAAGGAGACGCCAAGCACCAAGGAGATGTGCATTCCGTAAGTCGGTTAACAATGCTTCGTATTCAGCCTCATTGTTTGATGAAGGAGATGTGCATTTCGTAAGCCGGTTAGCAAGGCTTCATATTCGGCCTCATTGTTTGATGTTTCAAAGCCGAGTTTGACTGCCTGTTCAATTATTGACCCGTCGGGAGCCATGATCACAATGCCGGTCCCACAACCACATTGGTTGGATGCCCCATCACAGTACAGTTGCCACAAGTCCCCGATGTATAACCTCCAATTCGGCTTAGGTTGAATTTGATCAGACTGAAATTTGGCAAGGCTTCCAGTGAATTCGGCAACAAAGTCGGCAAGCACTTGTCCCTTGATTGAGGTCCTCGGCAGAAATTGAATATCGTACTGGCCAAGTTCGAGAGCCCACTTCGAAATGCGCCCTGACGCCTCTGCACTTCGAGGTACTGACCGAATGGGGTAATCCGTTAATACCCCAATGGTATGCCCCTGAAAGTAATGCATCAGTTTTCTTGCTGCCATGACGAGAGCAAGGATGAGTTTTTCCAATGGAAGGTAACGTGTTTCGGCGTCAACCATTGCTTTGCTTACATAATACACTGGCCGTTGCTCCCCAAGTTCTTCCTTTAATAGTACGGCGTTGACGGCCTGATCGAAAACTGCCAGATATAAAATGAGAGGATCACCTGCCGAAGTGTTGTCCAAAGTGGAACTAATCGGAGATAAGTCTTCTAACCGCTCAAAGCGGCTTCGCACTTGAAGGTCCATTCGAAAGCTTTGGTCTGCCAAAGGGTATGAAAGAATTGTCGGCAGCGATCTGTGGATCGACTGATGAACCTGTTGAGTGCGGTAGCCATCCCCATCAGCTTTTGAACCTCCTTGATCGACCGAGGAGAGCCGAGTTCTAGAATTGCTGTGATTTGCCTCGGGTTGGCTTCGATTCCGCAGTGGTTAACAATGTAGCCAAGGAATTAGCCAGATCCGATCCCAAGTGCACACTTAGAGGCGTTTAGCTTTATTTTGTACTTGCGCAGAATACCAAATGTCTCTTCCAGGTCGGCTAGATGAGTTTTTTTTTCTTTGGACTTGACCACCATATCGTCAATGTACACCTCCATAGTATGGCCGAGTTGCTCTTTGAACATGGCAGCGGCCAATCTTTGGTAAGTTGCCCCTGCATTCTTCAGCCCGAAAGGCATAACCTTATAGCAGTAGGTTCCTATTGGGGTGAGGAATGCAGTCTTTTCTTGATCCTCCAGATGCATGGCAATTTGATGGTAGCCACTGTAGGCATCCGGGAAGCTCATACGTTGATGGTGTGCCGTGGCATCCACAAGTTGGTCTATTCTGGGGAGGGGAAAGCAGTCCTTAGGGCAAGCTTCGTTTAAATTCGTGAAATCTACACAAATGCGCCAAGTCCCATTTTTCTTCTTTACCACCATTGTATTTGACAGCCATGTAGGATAGGTCACTTCCCAGATTGCTCCGGCATCAAGCAACCGGTCAACTTCTTCAACAACAGCAGCAGCATGCTCTGCGGCTAATCGCCGACTTTTCTGAATAATCGGCTTACATTTGGGGTCAACATTTAAATGGTGCTGAGAGACGAACGGATCCACCCCCGGCATCTCATACGGTGACCATGCAAATACATCCAAGTTGACGAGTAAGAAGGAAATCAGCTGTTGCCTGTCAGCTTTATTTAGGGAGGCGCCGACCATGAAGAACCTGTTAGGGTTCCCATCAATTTCAACTCGGTCCAAGGCTTCCGTTGCCTTTTCACTTGGGAGCCGCCCAACATTGCCGAGGCTCTCCCGATCCGGTACCTCAATAGAATTCACTTCTAGCTCTCTTGGTGTTTTTGCGGCAAGAAGATAACACGCTTGTACTGATTTTTGGAAACCACGAATTTGTTCAATGCCGTGTTCAGTAGGGAAGCGAAGTAGTTGGTGGTAGGTGCTTGGAATAGCTTGCCTGATGTGCAGCCAGGTTCGTCCCATGATGAGATTATACGGCGAGGGAAGCTTGACAACCAAAAATTCAACATCCACTAATCGGGAGCCCGCCCGAACTGGTAATGTGATTTTGCCCAACTGGTATTCTGAATTAGCGTTGAAACCGAATAACGGGTAATGAGCCGGGGACAGGTCTGAGTCAGTGAAGCCGAGTTTGATAAAAGTCTTGTAGTACATAACTTTTGAAGTACTCCCCTAATCAATGAGAACACGTTCAATGGTGAATCGGTTTACGTGTAGTTCGATGACCAAGGGATCAATGTGCAGGAGCGTTATGCCGACTAAATCAGCATCATCAAAAGAAATACTCGGTGTTTCATGGGGCCGTTTCGCTGGTGTGAGTTGCCTCTGGCAGTCGGGATGCGACTAAATTGTACGCACCGCGAAAGCAGTTGGCAGGGTGTAAACCATATGGATTACGCCGAGTGGAGGTGATTCTTGTCGTAAAGCAATTGTCTTGGTGGAACTGTTCTTCCGGACATGTTGCTTAAGCCGACCGTCTTGTACCAACTCCTCGAGATGATCTTTCAAGGCATAGCGCCTGTCGGTATCATGTCCGTGGTCTTCATGATATTCGCACCGTTAATCCCGTCTCCTCGTGTCAGGTGGTCCGACCATCTTGGATGGCCATTTGCAGAACGAAAGATGTTGAATTTTAGACATAACCGTGCTAATCGGCTCCAACAACTCCGTATATTTCTTCTCTGCGCGCCTGGTGCATCTGCTATCCACTTGAAGTTATTCACTAGCCCGTGGCGGACATTGTTCGTTTGATCGGCGTGAATCTTGTCTTCTGTCATGTTTAGACCGACTCCGTCATTCAGGGCTCTATGAGGGTACAGAACTTATCGGCTGAACGATCTTAGATGGGGCTGTCTTGATTGCCTTGTGCCCGGCTTTAACCCGCAGGGCGTCATCCTCCACTTTGCAGTATTCCTTTACTTTCTTCATTAGCGACCAGACTATTTTTGGGGGCCTTCTGGTCAAGGAGCTACGGAGGGCACTATCAGGGTGTAACCCCATTTTAAAGGCGGTGATGGCCATGGAGTCGTTGCATGGATTATCTACGAGATTAAAGCATTCCCAATAGCGCGCCGAATAAGCACGTAGGGTCTCCCCTGATTGAATTTGCATTGCCCAGAGAGAATTGGCCTGCTTCGGCTGGACCTCATTGGTGATGAACCTTGCTTTGAAGGATTTTTGGAGCTGGTGGAAGCTCTTAATGGATGCCGGCTCCAATTTATAATATCATCTGACGACCAATGGTCCCAAACTGCTGGGAAATATTCTACACATGAGGGCCTCGTCGTCTGCATGCAGTGTCGTGGCTTGCTTGTAATGACGGATATGATCGGTGGGGTCTGATTTGCCATCATACAGGGTGAACGATGGAGCTTTGAACTTTTTGGGTAGTACCGCCCTTACGATCTGTCGCACAAAGGGGTCATGTTGATCCTCTTCGTCTGAATCATTTCTTCTTCGTTTAGTCCTTGGACACGGACTCCCCTCGGAAGAACTGGTGACCACGACCCGTCATTTCTTTTTGGATTCTAGGGATGACGAGTCAGAATCAGTGCTACGGTCTTGGCTTCGAAGTCGAGGTCGTCAACGATTCTTTCTCAGAGGTCGTTCCGGATCTTGGCGCACAACCTGTTGGGATTTTGCCATCTCTAGGGCTAAATCTTGTCGAAGGCGCTCATTCTCCGCCATCATGTTCTCCAACCTCTGTTCGTTTTGCTTCGCTTGATCCATAATTGCTTTCATTGTCTCACGTGCTGATGTCGAGGGTGAGGTCGGGGCAGCTGAGTCGAAGTTCAAAGCTTTTCATGCGTTAACGTTTTCTGGTCCAAGCAGGTTGCTTGGAGTGGTATAAACTTGTGGTGTAAGGTCGTCAGCGACTGCCGGAGGATCTTCCTTCACGCCCGCCATGGATGTGCTGGAGTAATTCCCACAGATGGCGCCAATTATGGTGATGTGGTTTGGAAATACTCTTTGAATCCAATGTGACACTCGAGATCCTCAGCCAATCACCTGAAAAGGAATGAACACTTTGGTCGGTGGTGCCAGAATTAGCACTCCGACAGATAAGTCAGTATATATCTCACGTTTGCTTAAGTTTTAAGTTTCTTGGATTTTTTCACTCATACCTCTATTTTGGTTGTCCTTCCTTTATATATACTTGTTCTGTGGGCCTCAGGGTCTGGCCCACTTTCAATCCACCCTGTGAATGTTCACTCGGCTTCTTCCGTCATGAATCAATTCCCACTCGGCTCCTTGCTTAACTAGTTCTGCGACCGACTAGGATGTTCGGCTTCCGAGTGATGCAAGATGGGGCGAATGAGATGTTCACATAATAAGCTTCCAAGTATGTACATGGCCTTTCTGCAATCGTCAAAACTCGGCTCATCAAAAGAAATACTCGGTGTTTCATGGGGCCGTTTCGCTGGTGTGAGTTGCCTCTGGCAGTCGGGATGCGACTAAATTGTACGCACCGCGAAAGCAGTTGGCAGGGTGTAAACCATATGGATTACGCCGAGTGGAGGTGATTCTTGTCGTAAAGCAATTGTCTTGGTGGAACTGTTCTTCCGGACATGTTGCTTAAGCCGACCGTCTTGTACCAACTCCTCGAGATGATCTTTCAAGGCATAGCGCCTGTCGGTATCATGTCCGTGGTCTTCATGATATTCGCACCGTTAATCCCGTCTCCTCGTGTCAGGTGGTCCGACCATCTTGGATGGCCATTTGCAGAACGAAAGATGTTGAATTTTAGACATAACCGTGCTAATCGGCTCCAACAACTCCGTATATTTCTTCTCTGCGCGCCTGGTGCATCTGCTATCCACTTGAAGTTATTCACTAGCCCGTGGCGGACATTGTTCGTTTGATCGGACAAATCTATATATATATATATATATATTTATTTATTTTGAACATTTTGATCATAAATTTGGATAGAAATTTGGAAAGACAATGGGAAATAAAAAAAAAAATAATTTATATTTTGTTGACATTGCTTTTACAATTTTTTTTTTTAAAATCTTTACTTAAATTCATAATCCACACATAAAATAAAATTTTGGCTCATCAATATGAGAAACATGTCTCATCATTCATCACTGACGTTGAATTCCAATATACACGCCTATTTCATTTTGTTATAAAACAAGATGACTAAATGAATCTTTGCAGGTTTCTTTCCCAAAGTTGATGACACTAGTTCTCGATAATTGTGTAAACTCAAGAGAGATACATCCTTGGAATCTTCAGGCTAGCAAAATAAGTTTAAAATTCTTGGACGTAGCGAATCTGGACAAGTTAATTGTGAGAAATTGTAGTGAGGTGGCAGAGGTTTTTCAACTTGAGGGGCTAAATGTTGGAGAAGGACAACATGTTAGGCCATTAATTGAAGTAAGAATGATGGAATTGGATGGATTACCTCAATTGACATGTTTGTGGAACAAGGATCCCCATGGAATTCTGGGCCTTCAAAGCCTACAATACCTAACAATTAAGAAATGTTCCCTCTTGAGAAATCTATTCACATGTTCCACCGCCATGGCACTTCAACAACTTAAAGTACTTCATTTGGAGTCTTGTCCAGTAATGGAAGAAATTATAGCAGCAACAGAGGATGGGCTCAAGGAAGTGATTGATGTGATTGAATTCCCAAAGTTAGAGTGGCTAATACTGAAAGATCTACCAAACCTCAACAATTTTTGTAATGCAAACTATAATTTTAATTTGCCATCATTAAACAGAGTTGTTCTGAAGAGGTGTCCGGATATGCACAACTTTACTTTGGGACAAGTACGCATGTCACAGATATTTATAAGTACACGTGGTAATGAAGGCCTTTGGACAGAAGATCTCAATAAGTATTTAGAGGAACGACTTCTGAAAGGAGAGGTAGACTTTCTTTTTCAACTTGATTTACGGTTAATTATTTTTGTCGGTTGATGAACTCTTTTATCTTTGAACATTTACAAGAGACTACTAAATTGGAGTGCTTCATATGTATTTTACTTTCTTTTCTTTTAGGAATGCGCAACCGTGGATGAAAGTGATTTTGACATCGAAGAAGAACAGTTCTCTAACCTTTAATGGCTAAATGAGTAAAGTAAGTTGATCATCCTTTATTATAAATATATATATATATATATATGTATAAATTTCATAATATTTATAAGAAAATTTTATAATAAACACGTTAAAAAAAAAGTGTATCATATGTCTAGTTATGATTTTATAAGCTGAATGTAATAAGTTGATATCCTCCTTTATTTAAAAAAAAAATAAAATAAAATTACGATGGTGGTCCCTATATTTTACTTGTGTCATTTTGGTCTATACGCTTTCAATTACCTCAATTTTAACTACTAACTTTAAATTTTATTTTAATTTGGTCGAATTAATAATATTGTTAGTTTTTTTTTTTAATAAGGAAATTCACTAAATTGATTGAGATTAATTAAATGAGTTGAGTAAGTTTTTAATTTTACCCTTAAGAATATGGCACATGATACTTATAGCGACCCCGGTCTTTTCCCATTTGATTATTGTATCCGGACTTAGGTTCCGTAGATTCTGTCATTGTATAATTGTTGTTGTCGTCCTTTATTTTCTCATTTGGAGTTATAGGATGTGTTGGGTAGGTTTGTTTCAGGTTGGTTGGGTTCGGAAACCAAGTGTTGCTGTCCAGTTTTTGGGTTGGTCGCTCGAGCGTGTACTTGGCCGCTCGAGCGAGGGCTATATTTTGTGTCTGGTGGCTCGAGCCAGCTTTTCTTCGCTTGAGCGAGCGATTGCGTTTAGTATAGACCTAAAGCATTGCATTCTTGGCTCGAGCGAGATTTTCTTCGCTCGAGCGAGGCTTTCTTGTGTCTAGTCGCTCGAGCGACCAAGTCTTCGCTCGAGCGAGCCTGTCCAGTTTAATTAGGCAGCAGCGGGTTTTTAATCAGTTTTTCATCCTCTTTTGATTCCAAAACCCTAGGTCCGACTTTTCTCTCCCTCTACTCACCTTCTCTCTTAGGTTTGATCTATTTAGAGTGTGTTTCTACCCCAGATCCTTTATTAAAAAGATAGAGTGAGTCGAGGGCTTCCATTTAATCTGAACGTTTGGTGATTTAGAGCACATTGGAATTTGGGTCTTCATCTCTGTCTTCTCCATTTGGGTTATTTTCTTTGAGGTTGGGATTTCCTACTCCAATGTATACGTTTTGTTCTAAGTTCTGGCATTTTAATAGGTTGGGGGTATTTTGGTAATTTTGGGAAAAACCCTGATTGTTTAAATAAATTGAATTGCATATTTCAATTAAGGAACATTGGGGAAACTAGTTAAATTCATGAGTTTGAGCAATCTATTGATTAAATGGGGTAGTTGGTTAATTTAAATCACTCGTCCATTTAATTGTTGAGTTATTTATTTCCAAGTCTAGAAATAACTGTTTTGGGCTATCGAGAAACCACGTTGATCAGGCGTGTATGTACTCCACGGTTTAGGGGAAGATAGGGGATGGACCTCTAAACCGGATTATTGTTTGGGAGGAGATAGGGGTTGTACTCCACGGTTTAGGGGAAGATAGGGGATGGACCTCTAAACCGGATTTTTGTTTGGGAGGAGATAGGGGATGGACTCCATTAGCATCACTTTTATGTGTGCTTATTTATATTGAAGTGTTTTATTTGATACAGCACTAAAATGTGTATCAAACTGGAAGTATGAAGTGTTTTGATTTGAGCTTGAGTCTCATCTGTTTGTTGACATTGGAAGAATGTGAATATAATATATATAGTTCACTGTTGTAAGTTTGGCCAGGTTCTGAGCCATATTGATAAAGTTGGAAAGTAAAACGTGTCTTAGACAATATTGTCATGAGACTGTAAAATGATGTAATTGATTATCTTGGTTAACCATCTATTGAATGCCATAGCTTTATTCATTGCTTATATTTGGTTTAGTATTTTTCTACTGGGCTGTGGCTCACCCTTTATGGGAACATCATTTTCAGGTTCAGGTGATAAGCTACCTCCAAGGACTTAGCTTGGGAGGATGTGGCTTTTGGATTTTGAAGACTATCTTTAATTTATTGTTTTTATTTGTTTGTACATGTAAACATTCAAGCCTAGGGCTTTACGTGTATTTGAGTTAGAACTCATATTTTTGTGTCCAAGTGTTGGCTTGGAAAGATGTTAGCCCGTAGGGCGTTTAATTTGATGTTACATGTAATGCTTTTATTTAGTAATACTCTGATGAATGAATTAATGAATTGTTTTCTTTAAATATTGCATGTCGATGATATATACATAGTGGGTTTATTTTGAGGGCGTGACAATACTTATATGTGTATTTTTCATTAAAAAATGCTATGAGTTGTAATTGAATCAAATTGAGATAAAATCATAAATTTAGGATCAAAATCGAGCCAATTGAAAATACAAAGACTAAAATGATGCAAGAGGTAAAGTACAGGGACTATTGTCTTAATTTACCCTATATATATATATATATATAGGGTAATGCTACCATATACAAGTTATGTTATTTGTGAGTTTGATTATCACAAATGATATAACTCAATACTATGGGAATCATATATATATCAAAAATAAATAAATAAAAATTTTTGAGTTGTAACCAAACATCACATTAGGTATAAGCAAACAACTCTTAAATCATCACCGAAATAATTTCATAACCAATATCACAATGTGTCATAACTAACAAGATAACAGGTCATAATCAAAGACACAAAAGTGTAAACCAAAGCATAGAATTTCCGAATGTTATATATATATATACATATTTCATAATATTTATAAGGGAATTCTATATAACACTTTAACAAATGATGTATTATATGCCTGACTTTTTGTAGTCATTAGTTATGACTTATTTAATTATAATTAATTATAGATATTATTTTGGTTATAACTGAAGAAATTTTTGATAATACCTCAAGTGATATTAGATTATGATGTGTTTTGGTGTTGGTTATAACTCGTTGTAATGTTGGCTATAATTTAATTATGACTTAATGTAATTGTTATTTTGGTTTAACTGGAGAATTTATTGGTTATATCTAAAGTGATATTTAATTAAGATTTATTGTGGTCCTTCTACTTATGACTAAAAGTTGTATTAAAATCACAAAAAATAACTTAACTTGCATGTGGTGCACTCCAAAATAGGAGTTTTGTAGAAGCTCCTTTTATTCTGTATGTTTGGTGTAACTGGGAAGCTAAATGTTGACAACAAAAAAAATAAAAAATAAAAAGGCACTCCCTCTTCCATCTCCTAAATAGTCTTCTTTCGCTTTTAGTTTATTTAAATTATTTTGGTTTTGTAATATATATAAATAAAAGGTTCACTAAATAATCTATCACATTTTTAAAATAAAAAATATGTATATTGCAAATAACTCAAATAATCTGTATCAAATACCCTATTATAATATTGCTAAATTCCTAACACTAACAACTTTTTAATGTATATTTATATATATCTAGACAAGTAATTGGTAGAATCATTGGTAGGCAACAAACCATTTTCCTATTAGGACACTCTCTGCTACCTTGGTGCAACTTGAGTTCAGGTTTAACTCTCTTAGTGTAGGCTATGCTAAAAAATCATGAATTTGTGGAGGGATTGTGAATTCAAATAAAAAGAAAATGAAAAAAAAAAAAGAAAATGAAGTAAAATAAACTAAATTTATTTAATCTATTTTTTTTTTCTCTTGACAAATATGCTATGTAGAAATTTAATCATTCCAATCATTAAAAAATAAAAAAATAATAAAGAAGAAGAAGAAGAAGAAGAAGTAGTAGTAGTAGTAGTAGTAGTAGTAAGAAAACAAAACAAAACACATAACATAAGATAGGCATGATACGTTCTAGTTCTTTCCCTTCATAAAAAAACTCTTGACAATAAATCTGAACATGTAGTAAAAAATAATAGATACCTCACAACAAAATTCAAAATCCAAACATAATGTTAAGATTTGAGTCCCTTTACTAAAAATTTTTTGAAAAGGAAAACTAATCAAAAGGTACCTGTACATATTAATTCAATAAGAGAAATTATTTGAATTTTTATTTTATTCATTAGTCTCTTTCACAAATCGCTTCTCAAATGAAAAATCTAAAAGTCCATATAAAAAATTTTGAATTTTGTTTTCTTAAATGATTAAATTCAAAATGCTTTTTGTAATTATAAAATCTCCATGCATCTTCCAACAATTTTTTCTAAGGAATTGTATATTTTGTTTTACTTTGACTCCATCAATATTTTGTGTGCAGTCAGATATGATCGAGTTCAAGTTGCTGAGATTGGAGTATGCTGGATTACCCTCCTACAGTCAATGGCAAACTTATTGTTTCTTCCAATAAGTTAAAAAATAAAAAATAAATTTTTAGATGATTTCTAATTCCCGTCATTTGTGTCTACGTTGTCATATACTACTACATTAGTGTGTTTATTGCAAAACTATTCAGCTACCTATAGTTGTATAAGAAATGATATATATATATATATATACATGTGTGTGTGTGTGTGTGTGTGTGGTAGTAATAAACCTAAATGTAATGTCATATTACTCTATCTTGGTTCTTGGACTTGTTGATGAGATAGAATTTGTATGATTTTAGATGCTAGGTATGCTAATTATCTGGGATATACACTTGCAGGGTATTTATTTATTTATTTTTCAGCAAATTCACAAGCTATTTTGTTGGGATTTCATAATCATAATTCTTTTGAAAGAAACATGGATGAATAGGTTTTATAATTAGGCTGGGTAAACTAGCCAGGCCAGGGAGAACTATTGTCAGTCCATGTTAGCTGAGACTCAACATGGAGATCGGCGACAAATTTAGCCATAAAAAAGATACTTGCATAGAAAGAGATCCTAGAATGTGTTAGTGAATATGATATATATATATTCACTATATATGGGGAGTGTTGGAGGCTTATTGTGTGTTTGGAACCCTGAAGTTTTTATGATGTCAGAGTGTTGCTGCAGTAAGCATTTCATAGTGCTCTTAGGTATGACTTCTGATCTTTTTAAGTGTGTGACTTCAAATATTTACGCACCCAATGATGTTGATAGTAGAGGTAAGTTGTGGGATACACTTGTAAGGATTAAAAATGATTTCAAAAAACCTTGGTGTGCTGGAGGGGATTTTAATGAAATCAGGTATTTATCTGAGGGAAAAGGAGTATCTAGAAGGGATAAAGGGATGAGAGAGTCTGGTAACTTCATTGAAAAAATGGAATTGGATGATTTACCAATGGTAGGGAGAAGCTTTACAAGGTGCAATTCACTTGATGGGGAGAGGTGGAGTAGGATTGACAGATTCTTAATTGATCCAAGGTGGTTGGAGAAGTTTAAGTTTCAATTGTGGGGTTTACCTAGGGATGTATCAGTTCATTACCTTATATTACGTAGGAAGGATGGTAGGAATTGGGGTCCTAGACCATTTATAGATTCTGGAATGCTTGGACCCTATATCCTAATTTACTTAAAACAATGTAGAAATCTTAGGCGGACTCAAAGATTGATGGTTGGGTTAGGTATAGATTTGTCAGCAAACTAAACTCTTCAAAGAGTGATCTAAAAAAATGAAATCAGGATTTGGAAATGTGGATCACCAGCTTAAGATGACATAGGATGAATTACGTGATTTTGATTTGAGACCTGAATGAAGAGAATTACTACCACAAGAGGTGTCAATGAGAAGGGAGGTTAGAATTTTGGTTTGGAATTTGAGGAAGAAAAATGAGTGGGTATGGTTGTAGAAGTCAAGATTGTAGTGGACAGTAAATGGGGATAAAAACACAAGTTTTTTTTTTTTTTTTCCATCTAATGGCCAACAAAAGATTCACCAAAAATCAGGTGGATTCACTAGAGGTTGATGGGGTTAGAGTTGAGGGGCCTGATCAAGTGAAACAGGAAATGTTAAGGCACTTTTCTATGTTGTT